>JAJVSH010000134.1:252672-276054 GCA_021460005.1 Tetramorium alpestre
ATGTTTAAATAAAGGTGTCTCTTTTTTATATATATAATTGTTTTAGTTTACAAAATTTTACTTTTATTGTTTAAATATACAATTAGGGATACAATTTAGGGAAAAAAATATTAATGATAATAACAAATTTACATTGCACTTGTTTGTGGAAAAAGGATAGATGGCGGTGTTCTTTATTTTTCTCAAAGAGAGAAATATGGTATACCGTACTTATGTCTCATCACGACGCAGTCCTGAAAAATTCATCGCTGCGAACGGATCGCAACTCGGTGTGGCGCATACGCGTGCACGCACGCGTATGCAGACTGTGCAGACACAGGGAAAGGCGCCCTCGGTCCGGTCTCCGCGCGAGCTCGTCTAGCAGCGAGAGCGCGCGCGGAGAACTGTGTCAAGGGCAGAGGCGTCGGGGCGGTGGAGCCGAAACGAGACGGAGCGAAATGAAACGAGAATTTTACCTGCCTCTGGCACTGCCCGGCCGTCCGCGAATCCCCCGAAATCTCTCCTCCCGCTCCTTCCCTCTTTCCTCTCTTCTTTCTCTGTCTGCCTGTCGTTCCCCGTCATTTCCACGAACCGCATCAAGATCGTCGGTGCTTGCGTCGGCTTGCACGCCGCGCCGGCGAGTTCTTTTGCACACGTCATTGGAAGAAATGAGAATTATTAATCACATGTCGGTCCATCACGGGTGCATCCCGTTGCGGCCCGTAGAAATTAGGGATAGGCCTGCATCGCATCTGGAAGGTTTTGCCTAGTTTAAATAGGATTAAATTGGCTATAGACTCAGCAATATCATAAATGTCCACGTAACAATGTGATAACACAATGATCCTCCGGTAAAATGCATTAAAAATGAATCGATTCGGAGTTTAAGAGTAGAGACTTAATTCGCGTGAGCTTCGATCATTCCTGAGAAAGGAAAAATCATAAGAATGATTCACTACGCGCGTCACCTTTATTCACTTTCGTCTGCGTACACATTAAAATCAGATCACGAACCTCCGCTCGACCTCCGACCCTCCGGGTTGGAATTTGGATCAAGGAGGACTCTCTGCTCAGCAAGCGTGACGCCTTTATGGAGCTTACACACGGAACGACCGACGCCCGCGCTTGGAGTCTAGCGAATCGATCGCGCGTAGGATCGTTATCGATCTACGGCCAGCTCCGCCGACGTATCTACTTATTTATGATTGATCCTTTGTCTCTTTCCAGCCTCCAAGATGGGAGGTTTGAGAAGAATTATTTGTAGTAGTAAATAAAAAAAAAAGGAAACACTTATTACCTGGAACTCGGGAAGACGTTTTAAAAAATGGATGTTTTTAACGTAAAAGTAATGAGGATAGAAGTAACAAGTTAAACTGGCTAGGTTTCTAAATCGCCGACGACTCATAATGAGTATTATTGTATGGATATGAGTCATTCTTGCATTTCTAGGGTATTGGTGATCGATTAATAATGCTTACAGCAATAACGATAAAATTACATAAATACTGACTGACACGTATGATCGTTTCGTACGCTCGTAGACTCCTTGGTTTGGCCGTTGATTGCGCCATTTAATACCGAATGCATCGTTTCGATTTTTAGTTGCATTTAGTCATCGAAATCCATAGTTATTCTGCATGATTACAAGGCACTGAGACAACGTTATGGGTCAATAAAAGTGGACAAGTCAACCGGAAATTAGTCTTTTTTTAGCGGGATATGCACTAGGATTATGCGCAGAAAATAGGCACGACTGAGCGCACTTTGCACAATATATATTTGCGGAAATCATAAGCCATTTTGCTCGATATTAACTTATCAAGTGACAATTTACTCGCATCTCCGAAAAATTCCGACCCTGATTAGATCTTTCAAGATTTTAAAGGCAACGTAATTGGGAGAAAGCGTGAGAAAACTCTTCAATGAGAATCCATCAGCAGGCTTCGAACCGTGAACGGAAGTGTGCGAGTGCCTCCATCGATTTAATTTCAATCGTCTTCACACATGCCGTACAATTCTACTTTTTTATATTTACAAATCATGAGAGAGTTACACTATTACCTATAAAAGGGAAAATGATTTATTAGAAAAATTGTTAGGTTTGATACATAAAGTAATAAAAGAAATAAGTTACACGCTACAACAAACCACGCTAGATGCACGTGCATAAATAAATTATATTATAAATAAAAGTATGAACACAAATGTTTCGATCTGTAATGAAGTCATCTTCAGTGTGATACTAAATCGAAATAGCATTAAAATTTGAATTTAAAACAATTAAATCGATACGAAATGATAGTTACGGCGATTGTTGTGTGATCTCGCAAAGGATGTATGTACAATACAATCTATATATTACCTTGATGAACCAACAATAATTCAAGTAATAGTTTCAGGCTGATAAACTCAAGCGCTTGATAATCCAAAATACATACAAAATAGATAGTTACGGTGATTGTTGTATGGTTTCGCAAAGAATGTAAAATAAAGTCCCTCGGTGATCCAACGAATGTTCAGGATGATAGTTTCAGGCTGATCGAACTATAATAAACCTAATAAACCATTAATATTGTCAAAATTAAAACGAAAATGGTTTACGTTCCTCTAGATTTGTTTCAAACAAACTTGCGTCTAAGTAAAGGTGTAATTACCAAAAAAAGTTATTCGTACCTATATACAGGTAGGTATGTCTAATGTTATTGACTACGATGGGCGCGAGAGAGCCACACTTGGTCCGAGCCGCATGACAAAGTAAATCGAAATCAAATGACACAATACCAGGTGGAATTGGGACAACGGCGATATATACGACCGCACGGAGGTTTTGTTGCGGTACGCCTTTTTTCGATCAGCGAGCGCGCTGATCTCTCTCGGCGCGAACGAGCGAGCGACAGAGAGAAAGAAACAGGCACAAAGGTGGCTGAGTGCATCGAAGCGAAACGCACGCACGTCTCGACACCGTGTTTCGTCGTATGCGCGCCGCCCGGTATACATTCGTCTCCTCTCGGCCGCGCGATTCGGTGGATTTCGACCCGAGAAGGGACAAAGAAATCCCAGGCGCGATTTCTTCCGGAAGATGAACTTCCTCCCGCCCTTTTGCCGCTCGCGTCCGCTCCGGATAATGAAAGCACGACTCCTCTAGAAAATTTCGTGCGTTTAATCGCAGATCGATACGAATACATTTCGACGCGGTGGCGACTTCGATCGCCGCGGAGAGCGATAATTTATTTACACCGTACAGAGTTACGTTATTAACGTTGCTACGACAATCTTTTTCCCATTGATATAGAAATGGATTAATTTTTATTAATTACGAAATTATTAAACTGTAATTTTAGAGAAAATTTTTTATTTGAGGTTTAGTTGGTAAGGTGTTCAATATCGAAAATCCATAAGTTGTGAAGAAACTAGTACTCTCGATGGAGAGTTTTTTTATTTAAATTATATATTAAAAATTCCAATGGATAACGCCAACAATAATGGAGCATTTTTTTAACGAGCATTCATATACGACGGGATGCGTATAACGGGTTTTAAAAGTGCTGCGATTTTCGGTTAAATAGCAAGCTTATTTTGTTTTCTTTGTGTCGCGACGAGAGAACGCCACATGGGGAAGCCAGAATTAGGACAGCGAGTGCAATTATTACGAAGGGTCTCGCGTTGGCGAGCCTTTTTGCTTCTCTTCACGAGCCACGGGAACGTGGAGGAGCGCATCGGAGTGGAACGCACCGCGTCTCGACACTCTCGGTACTTATATTCAGTCTGCGCGTACACACGAGAGAAAAAGAAAGAAACTGGAATCGCGCGACTCAATGCCACGTACTAAATCTCAATTGGAGTCGCATCCGCTTTCTGCGTCTTTCGTCGTCTATTATGCTCGTTCTACTGATAACAGCAATTTCTGTCCGTAATTAGAATTATCATATTATTCCGTTAACTCCGTTGTCCAACAAAGTAGCTGAATGATTTGGTAAAGAACAATCTCAAAAGTTTTATCGAAATATCTTTCCAGTTTCTTTTCAATAAGTTGGAAACTGTAAAAAATCTTTATGATTAAATGATCAACATGATTAAAGATAAAAAAATAGGATTGATATTAATTTATGAGAAAGAGTTAAATCAATTATCAATTTAAGTATGTGGATTTAATGTTCAAAGAAGTTGTGTTTTAATTTGATTGATAAATAATAGGCGCGTAGTTTACAGTTTGGGAAAAGTATACAAAAATTCACATAGAAATATTAAGCTATTAGGATCCAACTCGGACCGAATATAGCATTTCTTTATTATTAATTTTTATTTTTATTTTTTATTATTTTTAATTATGTATTCACATATCGGCTCATTTCACATTATTAATTTTTTTATTTAATATTTATTAAACGTAGCAACGTATTTCATTATTTTAAAATTCCAAGCCATCGTGACGCATTATGTCCAAATTAAAATTATTCAGAATTACAAAATGTTCTGTTCGTAAATCTCGCAGAACTGCAAAAATGTTCATCTTTTTAATTTATTCCTAAGTAACCGCGAGTGCTTCGGCTACAGAACGAGTGGATAAACAAAAAAAGTTGTACGCGAATGTTTCAAACGTGAATGTTCGTTTGAAACATTCGCGTACAACTTTCCACACGAGACGCGTTCTACATCTCACGTTTTGCATATATTCGCACGATGATATGTATTTTCATTTGCGGTACATTCGTTCGTTCCGGAAATATTTTTTCATGCGGAAAAGAAGAAGTCGCAAAAGGGGACGCACTCTTCTGCGCCACTATCTTCGGCGTCCGCATCTCTCTTTCACGAAGTATTCACGGCGCGGCGAGGCGTGCGCGCGCGCGAGCGCAATGTTTAAGGCTCTACCTGTTATATTCTGTGGCGTGTCAGCCTATTTATATCGGCCTAGATTCTGCTTTTACATCGCGAACCACAGGTACGCGCCCCGAGGAATACCGGCAAGCCGCGTGATTCTCTCTCACGATAAGCGCGCGATTAATTTTTGCGAAACTGCACCCCTCGCGCGCGTTTCACGCGTGCACGCGCACCGTCCCTCTCTCTGCCTTCCTCCTCACCGTAGCGAAGTTACGTCGTTTACTGGTTCACGTAGCGCGCGTGAAACGAGACGTTGCGTTTTTGCACAAAGGGACGATCGTGACTCTCTTCATTTCGCGTCATCTCGGGAATGCGTATCTACGGGTATTTAGATGCCCAGCAAAAACGTTTAAACGATAGACGACTATTATTAGATGACCGAGAGTCGTTACAGTAATTATTGGATGTAGCCGCCAAGTGTATCGCCGGTAATGAAGTTCACACGGGATTGAGGGATTATAATCGTGTAGCTGCGAGTCAGAGGATAAACAATTCAATCGATTCAAGATTGAGAACTGATTTCTTTTACTTGTTTTTTTAATTGTTGTACTTTTTACCTTCATTTATGTATATTGAGTTTATCACTCTCAATCAAATTATTCTATAATTTTAATAAAATACGTAACGATTATTTAATTCTTGTTCATTTAATTGAATAAATTAATAATTAAATAATCGTTCTCGTTGTTCAAGTACTGATTAATTATACACAGGGATGTATAATAAGGACATTTTTCAGTGTAGCTAGTGTAGATCTCTAGGTCTCCTATTGGTCTTTGAATTTGNCCCCCCCCCCCCCCCCCCCCACCGCAATGGGAAACATAGAGATGGTGCATTCATCTACACTATCTACACCGAAAAAGGACCTCATTTATACATTCCTGTGTACATACAATAATGTGCGGTATATTATGAAAAATATATTTCGCAGTGAGCCGAAGCTTTCGAAGTAAATGATGAATCCTCCTCGAAAGAGGAAAGATGATCGTATACGAGATCTTTTAAGAGAAAATTTTTCCAAACTTTCCCTCGTGCTTTTGCGCTCGACTGTATCATGAGATTTAAAGAATCGTCTCGTGGGCTGGTTTCGTTGCCCTCTGTTGCTTTTCACCAGTGTCGTCGACAAAGGTCTAAAGCGTGTGCTATATACCTGTGACGATTTAGAGGCTCTCGTTGGAAGCTTTACATGCCGGCTCGCTTTAGCGAGCCGTCGCCGATCATTTTATCGCGCCGCTTATTCAGACGTTTTACGAGTTCTGTAATCGGTAGGTAAGATACGTAAGACAATGACGATCTCGCGATCTCGGTGCGCAAGACCGCGACTGCAATTTCCTGGTATCGATACGTTTCTCGGCACGCCGCTCGGAAAACGCTACGTTTTCCCACGTCGGCGTCCGTCGAGCACGGCCTACTTGGCGCCGCGTAAAAAGGGCTCGGCTCTAAATCGGGAGCAAGTTTACACGGCGACCATCGCCGCGCGCTCTAGCTTTACGAATTATTCACCAATACCGGCGACTGAGCCCGGCGGGCGTCCCGGTTCCGCGGATGCGCGCCCAAAAATCCCGCGCCGTCCGATTGCATCGGGCTCGACGACTGGATCTGACAGCTTCGTTTGCTACGCTGTCATGTCGGTCAAGCGGTAAGCAACTCGGTTGGCATCGTGAGAGTTATTGGCATCCCGCCGCAAGACACTTTTGTGAATTTCTCGCATTTCTTGAAAGAGCAATGAAAATCGGCTCGATGAAACGTTTCTCCTCAATCTTCATTTCAGATATATCTTCAGATAGTGAATAAAAAATGGGACACCAATTTGTGCTTGAGAATACGGCTATCTGTCCAACCGCAAAACGAGGGCGATATTTCAAATACTCCAATTATTCCACTAACTGAATCTCATATACGATTCGAAACCCCATGGCGAAGCGGATGCTCAAGATATCACGGCATAGGGAGTGGCGCCCATGTCACTAATTGGCGAATTTAAAATAAAATTTTCTAATTGGTGAATCCAACGAAAAAACTCTCAGCATCGATTGCTGTGAATGGCTGTAATCAATTGCAACATGATCAAACGGAACGCTCCTAGGGAAGTCCACGTTTTCGTAAATTACTTTCAAAATGTCAATTACATCATCGTCAAATACATCGAACGGACCTCAGCGCGGTAAATTTGAACAAAGTTACGGCATGGATGTGCCGAACTAAATTTATCGCATTTAACTCGACAACGGCCGACATAACATTGCGCGCGCGCGGTGCGATTTTTTCGAGCCGGTCTCTCCGGGGTTCTCTCGACGCTCGACGCGCGAGGTGCAGCGTGCAGCGTGCAGCCAGGCGTGCGGTGCGGGGGCTTTCGTGCGTGGAATAGGCTCAAGGCCTGCGCCGCGCCGGTGTAACGCCAGAGTAACCGACTACTTACGGCATACTACTCTGCCTACTGCTCACTGCCGGTATACGCAGGCCTCGGGGAGAGCTACCTGCTGTCCCGATCGCCGATTGATTGATCTGATCCGACGAGATCGGGGAAAGACGCGCGCGCACGCGTGAAACGCCGTTCAACGTTCATCTCCGCGATGATCTGTGCGTGCAGGCGCGTCATTCGGTAAAACGTCATCCCGTGGAAGCTCTGGGAATTACTTTTATACTACACACTTTTATGCTACACGAATATATAAATTTATTTACGTAGTGCGACGCTTTTACGTAATTAATCGAAGGCGTTTCCCTCTCATTAAAGTTAATCCTTTGCGCTAGAAAATTTGTACATGTAACAGACGTTCTACATTGTTTGAAAATATTAATTAGCTGTACTAATCGACAAGACTGTCCACAATTAAATTATTAATGTTGAAAATGTTTCTTCCATCATTGAAAAAAAATGATTGATGTCGAGCTTATATTACGTTAAACTAATAAAAACGAGAGTAAGTTGGTCTCGAGAAGATTTCAAGAATATTTTATTCAATCGCATTCGACGAAAAGGAATATATGTATCTTTTTTCCTGGCTCCTAATTAGTTACCGCTAAATAAAACAAAGTACGCGTAGTGAATCATCAATAGGATCTTCCTTGCACAATGCGCGCGCTTGTGGATATCACCTTATAAGTAGGTACGTGTTTGCAATACGAGCGTCAGTATATCACGCGGAAGACGAATCATGAATTTTTTTTATTTAGCGTGAAGTTAATTCTTTCTAGATATTAAATTGCTAAATGCAATACATTTACTGGTGGAGGACTATGCTGAATTTAAATAATCCAAATATTTCATAATTATCGCAAATCCCAATCGCAGGTTTACACACACGATCACGGTCTTTTAGGCTTCCATTCTCTGATGACTACATTGTTATTATATTTGAGAAACGTAAGATACGCTAAATATATATTATCCCGGAATTACATATATGTTTTATGAGGGAGAGATTGCGTTTGACCTTAAGATAAACCTCGAGCTCCATTGTGCTTATTATAGCCGTTTCGCAGATCGTAATAATGAAAAATAATGTCTGAAAATAGACGAAGTTCCGGGCATGATAATTTCTAGATTCGTCGTAAATTTTATTCCAGCACACAGCGCTCGCGCATTTCCGCACGTTCCGGGAGTGCGGGTGCGTAGCATACTTCTTGCCGTTCTGTGCATTAATGTGCATTAATTGGACGGTAAGACCGAGCACGTTCCCCGCGCACAAGCGGAATTCCAGTCTAGTAACCATACGTGCGATTGTCGGTTTAAACCCTTTAAAATATTTTCCACGATATGATAATACGACCGGGCGCACAGCGAGCATTTTTCTCAGGTTTGCATTGACACTTCTTCATTATTCTTGTCATCCCAGGTCCTGGAATGTACGATCGTGAGATTCGATCAAATTATGGCAACGAAAGTTTAATCACAAACTGTTTATCGAAAAAAAAGAACAATTTAAAAAGAAATAATTGGCAGATATTTTTATCATTATACTTTGTATTAGTATAAATATTAGACATAAATTATCTAGTTTATGTCCAAGAAGAGCAAAATAATATTTTGTATTTGATCGATTTTATGAATTTGTCAGTTATTCCATAATAAATTATTTTCTATTCGTGATCATTATTCGAGCAAAATGTAGACATTTATAAATAATTATTGAGGAAGAAAAAGTATAAATTTGAAATAAAAAAACTAAGTCAAATAAAGTTAATTCATCATGAGGAAGTTTTACTTCAAGTCGAAGATAAATATTCGTAGTAATACAAAAAGAAAATTTTTATTTTTGCAATTATTTTCTTCAAAAATAGTTTTAAATGATAGCATTAGGACATTCTTGAATGTAGCACATTCTTCGTTTTGCATCACAATTACATCTGTGACTTTATAGAAAGGGGAGATCGTGACAAATTTAGTTGTAAAAAGGAGCTTGTTGGTACATAGGATTCAAAAAGTGGATTAAGGCAATCATTTAGATCACGCGGCATTGGGAAATGAAACGATCTTTCGCGATTGGATTATCGGAGTTCATAAGCGGCGCATAGATTTGAGTCATCGTATTATCGCTCGATTGTTCATCCATAATTTTTCCCGGAAAAGATGGCCGGTGTTTCTTCTTTACTACATTTCTCCGTTTCTCAACGCAGGCAGGCTATTAGAGAGTTTCCTCGTATAACGTACACGATGAGGAATTGTATCTGCGGGGGAGATTTCGTGGATAAGAAAGATTTTGGGATCATCCACGAGAGCCACTTAGTTTCGAGAGTGGTTTATGTAAGTCACTTTGAAATATTATAAATTTCAATGACACGTCATTATAAACCGAAGCGATGCATCACTTTCAACGTAATTTTCCAAAAATTGGATCGGCGTGTCAAAGTAAAGGATTTAGCTGCATTAATAATTTTGATTTAATGTTCAAGAAAATCAATATCTAAGTTTGATAATTTAATTAGTTCGAGAGGGAAAGGGATCCCTTTTATTCATCGTTCCTGTGAAATAAAACTTTTGAATGTGAAATAAAATTATAATGTTACCTCGATAAATACAATTTTGTTATATTTTATATTAGACAACGCCCCGAACGCAAAATGTTCTGATATGATGACTACACATCTGTGAATAATTTTGTAAAAATGGTATTTTGTTAAGTAAACTCGCTAGAACTTACCTATAGTTATCTAATATTTACAATAATATTATTTTTAATGCGTAGCAATAGATATCGGCTGTGATGTGTTTTGCAGTATTATTTTATGCGATAACTGATAAAATACTCGTTCGACCTTTGTCCGCTCCACTTTGAAAAGTCAGCAATTTGCTACCGATAGACATGTCGCTGGCCCTCACAATCCTCGCAAATATTTCAGCAGCATACTTGTAACCGACGTGTGTATACAACCTATTGCCTCAATATTCAAATTACCAGCGTGCGTATTAATCGAAATGTCAAGTTGATTACTACCTCTAAGGTCTATCAAATTTCGTTGATAAATAAAGGCTCGGCACTGAAGCGTACGGGGCGTTGTGACGTCACGTCGCGAGGGAATTGGAGAGGGCGAAAGAGAGGAGAGCAAACAGGCGAAGATAAAGCGAAGCGAGCAAAATAGTAGAGAACCACACCCTTCTGAAGAATTGTCCGAGAATTATATATCGCGCGACAGTATTGTTGTGCAAAATTTTAGAACTTTCAATTCAACGTCCAAGATCGCGTTAAGTTTGATGCACGCGATACTGCATCGTGCAAACGCAGAAAATTCGCGATATGCAATCTCTAACAATAATAGCTTCATTTCTTCACAACGTAGTGGCCAATTATTTAGATTTTAATATCACTGATGTAGTAACATTTTCATATTCTGTAGTAATATTTTTTAAATATTTGTATTCGAAAGCTCTGTAGTCTCACCGATAAACGTTTCTTCGCGAGAAAAAAATCGTCCTACAGTGAACGTGTTATAATATTATCGGGAAGAGATATCGCATCTAAACGTTGCAAGAGCACTCGAATTTTACGTGAACGGTATTTAGGCGAGGAAGAAAGCAAGCGAGGAGAAGAGAAGAGGAGAGGGACGCAGTCTGACCTACAGAGAACGTATTAGCAATCGGGCAAGCGAGCTCTCTGTGTGACGCTTGGGGGGGGGGAGGGAGCGGGCAAGGGTGAGCTGCATACATACATCGACATAACACGACGTGATAACGATGGCGGTGACGATGGCAGTGACGGCAGCGGTGTTGCGCCCGGTTGAAGGGAGCGAGAAAGAATGAGGGGCGAGGGGGTGGAGGAAAAACTGGTGGAGGGGGAGGGGAGAGGCAAGGCTTCCCATAGGTCGCGAGACGGGTCGGGTAGAGAAGGGTGGCTAACAGAAGGGCGCGGTAGCGGGAAGGGATGTGGCGGAGTGCGGTCAAGTGTACTGGGTAACTGGGTCAATGAGAAAACCGAGAAAGAGCGACGTTGTTGTCGTGGGAACGTAAGCGCAATCGCGTGTTCGATCCCGGTCGCGTCCTTCCACCCTTCGTTCATCTCTGATCACCCTTCGATCATCCTTTTTTTCCGAAAGTCCTTTCCGAAAGGTATCCATCTTTGTAGTGGAACAATTCAAATCCTCATCTTGAACATGCTGAATCCTTCTTTTAACTTTCCCAACTTTTTAATAATGCCCTATACTTTCTAAACAAAAAGAATTCCATGTTCCATCCATAGTCTTTCCACTATTTAAAAATGTCATTTAACTTATTTCAGAAAAGTATACTTTGAAATAAGAAGCTCCCTTTCTTCCTCTGTCTTTCTGTCGCTATTATTTGCAAGACCAACCAACTCCGGATATCGGTCCAAAATTCCTTGAAACATATTTTAAGTATCAATTATTTGGTTGCGAAGTTTGCAAGTTTATTCGGCAGAGATTTTAGTTCAACCATTCTCTTTTTTCTCATCGAATGGATGCGTATCATCGCTTGCTCCAGCGTCTTTCGTCTATCCTGACGACAAAGCTTAGGCGCGATAGTTCGCGAAGAACGCGAATTTTTGGGTGTCTTCGTAAATGGAATGCGTTATATCACAGGAATTCTGAGTGACTTCGATTATTGGCGTGAGACACCGAGCTCATCGATGGCTGTTGCCGACATTGCTGAAGTGAAAATTGCAAAATTAACAGAAACATGATGCGATCTTCAGTCATATTTGGGAGAGACAAGATAAATAGTTAACATCACGTATAAACAGACTAAAGCGAAAGTTTGTTATTCATCGTAATATTTAAGCGTAAAATTCAAGCCGGTAGACTAATCGTTTCATAATAAAATACGTATCGATCGGCGGCGAGATTATCCGTTGTCGCAACAAGTGTATGAATAATATGCATACTCGTCGCTAAACGCGCCGCCGATGCCAATTCTTTGCCACTTTTGCCGACGTTATCGTTGACACTGTTGCACATTACAACGAGCGGCAAACCGACTCTCTCGCAGGCAACATTATCGTCATCAAGTTCGCTTTATATCGCGCTCACATGCCGATATTTGTACCGCCTGCCTCCCCTTTAAAAATATTTTGGTGTCATCAAATCTCTCTCTCTCTCTCTCTCTCTCTCTCTCTTCTTCTTCTCCCTCATGTTGTCTTTCCTTCGTCTCGGATAGGCAACATAACAATCCTCTTTCATCGCGCGGCTCCAAGTGTCGGCGTCGCTCAGAATAAAACGCCGTGTCGATGCTCGCGCACGCGCCAATCAAGGCTTGTGTGAGTGCCGACACTTCGCTGTTCATACACGTACACACACGCGCGTGTGGGATCCACCCGAGCGCCGAGCAGTACAAGGTGGTCCAAGTGCATCGGGTAAATGGGTCAAACGAATTAATTCACGCTGGCTGGCTGGCTGGCTGGCTGGCTGGCTGGCTGGCTGGCTGGCTGGCTGGCTGACTGGTTGGCTGGCTGGTTGGCTGGCTGGTTGGCTGGTTGGTTGGTTGGTTGGTTGGTTGGTTGGTTGGTTGGTTGGTTGGTTGGTTGGTTGGTTGGCTGGTTGGTTGGTTGGCTGGTTGGCTGGTTAGCAGACAGGCAAGTCGCGCTTCGTGTCTCTCACTACGCACAACAAAAACAATATAGAACGCGCCGTGGTTACAAAGTAAGAGCTAAACGAGACACGCACGAAATGCAGTTCGCGGAAAGCGTGTATATCGCGTTTAAACATGAAAACCGCATTAACGAACAACGAGCTTTTATCTTGTCTTAGGAAAAAAATCATAATACTGAGAGGTGCTTTCGCTATCCTGCAGCTTTTGCAGCTTCACGACGAATAAATTGAGTTCCGCTACATTTGCCGTTTCACGATTTGTATATATCTTTATGCATTCCTCCATTGCGCAGATCTTGTCCTTCTGATAAATCGCTTCTCTGATTTTAGACGTCGTTTATCTAAATTGAGCTATCACATCTTTATAAAAATGTATTGGGGACAGAAATATTTTGTTCCTTCTACACGAAGGTTAATATTTGAAATTCAAAAGCGAGTTTTTTTTCCTAATCAATTTTCAAATTTGAAAATATTTCAAATGAAATTTCCCGATTACTTCGTAAATAATGCGAATGAAAGTTTATGTGCGTTTCGCTTTTGATGTTACGTCTTCGAGCGAGGATTTATCTAATATTACGAATACGTGTTATCATAACTTCGCTCAGTTATCATCGATGCCTCTCAAAACGTCTTCCGGTAAGAACCCGACGGAAACTTATGCGTGCGATTGCCTTATCACGCAGAGCAAACATTGCAGTTACAATGTTGCACGGTCGCTTTGTGAGCGCGCGAGGCATATTTATTTCCGCGCGAATTACCAAATTGATGTCATAATAAACTATTAGCGTCGTGGGGAGAATTGATGAGCCGGAATGTCTCTCGCAATGTGCGTCGTATATTACAATTTAAGTAATTTTCGTATGTTGAACGAATAAAATATGTAACATTAGAAATGTTATACAAGATATGTACCAAATTTTTGGTGAAGGCCAGAAAGATGCTTGTCGCGAAATATTCATAACGTTTAAAGAATCGGTACATTTCTCTCATGCATCATCCGATAAAATGTTATCCGGATGTAATTACATAGATACACAAAAAAATGTCTGAACAGAATATTCCTAGTTTGATCAGTTGAAATAATTCCTTAAATTTTTTTAATTAAAAAAAACATGAATGAAAGCGAAGTGATTGATCTTCTTCAGTTTCAATATCGGCACATTCTTTTTATTCGAGATAACGGAATTATTTTAACTGATCAGACTGGGGCTTGAATCATCTCCTGCGTTTTTTCAAAATACTCAAATCGGAGGGGTCAGGCAGCTTAACTAATGCCAGATTCATGTTCAGCGCGTCAAAATACATGAGTATAAGGCTTGATCCGATCCAAATAAACTTTTTCATTGATTGCTGATGTCCATTAATCAGCTTTTCCAGGATTTTTAGTCATTTTTTCTGATTTACTCGAAACCCATGCGTGCTGGGGTTAAATTGACGATTCGAATTCAGTACGTCAAAATACATAAAAATAGCCTAGTGGAATATTCTGTTCAAACAACTTTTTTTGTGTGCCTGTGTTATTTGAAACACTTGAAAGAATCGCGTAATGCGTAACGTTAAATAATAAAAATACATATGTACATACATACATACATCGATATGAAATAAATAAATGAATTTATTCTCTTTCGACCTCAATACGCGTTTTGCAACCAAGTTCACTAAAGAGAGCCTCCACACGGTCAATATTATTGAACAATATTTGATATTGCAGCACATATTATTGTGTAGAGGTTATATGTATTGAAAGTTTGTGTAATATATCTTTGTGCAAGCAAAAGTTTGTTGAAATGTATTGCGCAACCCGTGAAATATTGGATCGTCCGCAGGTTTGTATTATTGCGCAATATTGCTGCTGTTCAGTACAAAATTAGAAAGTTACGAAATTGCAAATTTTTTTTGCTAATTTTTTGTGCGATTTTTAATCGGCACAATATACATACAGCACAAACTTTTAATTTCTACACCATCAATAATACTGTGCAAAATTGTTAAAATATATAATAATATTGTAGAGAGAGCGTCAATAATATCATATGATAGAGGTAATTTTATAACTTAAAAAACTTAAAAAAATTGCATCACTCAATCGCCTAACAATGAAGTGCAAACTAGAATTCCTCACTTATACATGTAACAATTCAAATAATTTAGAACAGAAATATATCTTTTACAATTTTTTTCAGATCCAATTGCAATTTCTATACTTCGACCCCATGTTTAACCATGAATCCTTTATTAACCATAGCCGACACTAAAAATTTCTTTTGATGGCTAAAACTAGTAACAATAAAATTTAACTTTGATTGCAAGGAAACTCCTCTATCACGTGACATTATAGTTGTAACACGACAGTATGTAAAAATGGTCCATTTTTACAACTTTAACTGAAAATTTCTCAAAATTGTGACGTGATGAAGTAATTTGATAAACGGATTCGTGTTCAGCGTCTAAAAACCTATGGAAAATGATTATTCCCATTCCGGTGTTTGAAAAAAAATAATTTTTTGTCGAACAGTGTAAAGATTTGAGAAAATAAAATAACCTTTTTAATATAATTATATATAATGATTTATTAAGTGCAAAAGCTTAAAATACCTTATTACGTAACAGGATTTGTAGAAAAACAGGATTGTAGAAAACCTATTTTTCGCAAGTTTGCAGATAGTTTGCGATCGAAGTATGGCGAACGGAAACTTGATTGTATCGCAAGTCTCTGTCGCAGGTTGTATCGACTTTGACGTTACCTCAATCCATGCACCTGAGAGTATTGAAATAAAGTCGCTCAAGTCTTACGTGTCCGCACAAAACCGGCTCCGATGCTGTTATACCGAGTGCCTCTAAATTTCCGCACCAATTCGTTGCAGCGACATGTAGAACACCAGTATAGTTGTTTGTTTCTTACCGGAAACTCGATACTTGATACCCACTAAAATTCTGTCGAGATAAGATCTATATGATATTAAAAATTAGATTGAGTTGGAATTCTCGATACTTAAAATAAAAATCATGTAATACAAACAAAGAGCATTGAGACTTAACACGAATGTTGAATTAATATATTTAAACAATGGACTCAAACATTTTGACTCAATTAGCCATCTAATTTCATACGCTTTGATAGATGATAATATAAATTTGTAAATTAAAATATTAGTGATAAAAAACCGACTAAATGATTGAAGTAAAAAAATCATAAAAAAGTGAATTAATATTTAGTTCCAAATTTGCTATATTGCATTCCGAAAGTTTAAATGAAATAATCCTTTCCATTGAACAAATTTAAAACTCAGAAATGTTAAAAGGCTTAAACGTTTCGTTCAAACGTTGCGAGGGAATGCGAGCAATTTAAGAATTTCTTATATGTTTATTATAATGAAATTTATTTTCAGTGTTTTTTTGCATATTGGCAGCAATATTATAACATAGCAGTATTTTTATAGTAATATTTTTAAGAAACGCAGGATTCAAAACTTTTTACTGCCATACGAAAACGTTTTTACGTTAAGAATATGTAACAATTAGTTACGCTTTTTTTTCTCTTTTTACGCTCATCAGTTTGTCGAAGAAAAAGTTTCGCTTTTTCATAATAACACCCTGTAGTGAAGTCTGAAGCGCAACATGTTTAGACTCATCTTAGGAATACATGAAATACATTATAGGTCTCGATGAGTATTTGGATACGCAGTCAGAATTACATCCGGCATGCTCAAATATACATACAAAGAGACGCGTGGCGTAGCATCGGCATCGCCGTCGGCGACACGCATGCGGATCCGCTGGTAACATTGGTGCTAGCCAGAATCAGGTCACTCGTATCAAACTGACCTACATACCGTTATCATCCGTATTATCTCCTTTGATAAAGCGTTTATTAACCGCACGATTATGTGCCAGTGAAAGATCCATAAAAGACGTTTTTAGAGTCCTCTTCTTTCTCTCTCTCTCTTTCTTTTTCTCTACAGCCTAACTTTACTTTGTGATATCGTGTTTGTAAGTCATCATTTTCTTGTTACTTTTCCCTACTCCCGTAAAAGGAGTTAGCTCTTCGGGAGTAATCCCAGACTAGAATAGATTTCTCTCTCATCTTTCTTCCTCTTCGCCCTTTCTGTTTTTCTTTCTCTCGAGTTTTGTTGCCTCTCTCCATTTCTCTCCAAATCGTTCGGCGCTCGTCGTACGCCCATCGATTTAATTTCTTTTTACTTATCTTTTATCCCGCCTTCGCTTTGACGGCCGCGACGGTAATAATAATTCAGGGTGAAAACGCCTTATACCCCTCTCTCGCGATGTCGCGCTAAAAATAACGGGCAACAAACGACGCGGCTGACCTTCGTCCTGGCCACCGTCCTTCCTCGGCGCTCTCCGAATACTTCAACTTGATCTAATTGCATATCCGCCTTCGCTAACTTTCAAACGAGATCACGCGGTCGCCGAAAACGCGGTCGATACTCCTTGATACTCTAATACACGATTCGACGTCCTTGAAAGAGCACGAGGGAAATCCCGGAAGGCTGAAGGAAGAACAGCTGACTATCACATGACATAATAAGCAAATTAGATATTGGAAAGTCTCTTTAATGAGGAAAGATTATTTGATGTTTCAGTGTCACAACGTCTACCTTTCGAAGGCTATTCGTTCAGAATATGGATGCGACAATAAATTTTTCTTCTATATACAAATATATCTACATATTAAAACCATAGAAGAAATTGAAAAAATAAAAACTAATAAACAATAAGGAAATTTAATCTAATAAAATAACTAGCAATATTTATAGAATTATATCTTATTATTATTTCGCTCTCTAAAATAATTCCATAATTTACCTATAAAATATTGAGCGTGATTTTCAAACGGTCTGTGATTGATGCTCTTTTTAAAGCAAATTTAAGCTGCTTTTGAAACTGTTGGAAGGATACTTTCCAAACATCTATATGTTTACTTTGTATCAGATAGATTATACATTCTCTTGGAAAGTTCGTTCTTTAATCAAACGTATTATTTCTGATTCAGCAATGCTACGCTTCTTCCTTACTACTATGTCATTACATTATTGTAATGTATCACTGCTCATTAACTTATCTTTTAGTAAATAAATTACGATTTTTTTCATATGATGGACGTTCAAACATGTGGAATTTTTTTCATTCGCATTGCGAATTTTCCGCCAGTTCAAATTCGAGCGAAAAAAAATACACTTTCGAATTTGCGAGTAAAGTGAAAAATCGAAAAATTTCGAAATTGACCAATTAAGAAATCGAATTACATTGAATGTGTAGCGATTTTAGTTAGCGATACCCTTGACCTAGAAATAGTCGCGGGGGAAGCAGTTTACACCCCAGCGACCCAAAATAGAATAGACATTTTCGTCGACCGTCCGACTTTGTCAGAATTATCGATAAATCTCTCTTCACGTTTAATCGGGGAATTTGTGTTATCATCAATACTTTACCCATTTCTTTACATTATATATCTTTCACACACACACACACACACACACACACACACACACACACACACACACACACACATATATATATGTATAAGAACATAAGTAAAAAAAATTCATCAAATTAAGAAAGGTAATGCTGCAAAGTAGTTAAATATTAAACAAGACGAACTGTTTAAAATTGAGTCTTACTGTGTGACAACATCACTTTTTTTATGCTATCTTAATCTGACGTTCAAGTTATTCAGGTCTGGTCAATTTCTCTTAATATTCGCATATATGTATAAAAAGATTCAAATAAAAAGAAGCAGAAATTATACCATGTAATTTGATTTCGTCAAAAAGTAACCTCATGAGAAAGAGATGTTTTTAAATCAAGACAAGGTTTTTATTTATTTTTATTATTTATAGCTTACATTATTATTTAGAGAGAAAGGAGAAGCATCCCTCGTCGTATACATATATATCGTTCAAGATCGAATTTTATATAAATACTAAGTATCTTATAACGTAAGAAGGAAGAAAAGAGAATTTGATGAGGCACGAGTGACCTGGATACGTCGTTTGAGATTTTAGCAGTTTAGAAAATGGGGTATAAGACCCCGGCCCGACCGTCGCGAAAAATTATTCATAGATGACGATAGAGGAACAGAGAGAAAAATAAGATTTGGCATTGTACATAGCGTGGCGCTCTCTCGCGCAGGCGAAAGTGCAAGCAAGAATGTCGAGAGTAATCGCGCGACGCGAGAGGAAGAGAGCCAGCGCGGCTTACCTCACCTCACCCGCGGCAGTTCGAGTCGAGTCCCGTCGAGAGCGAACGCTCTTGCATCCTCGTCGCGTAACCGCTCGACGTAACAGCCGTAACTAGTACCATTGCCAATGAAAGCCGACGTCGCGGAAAGTAAAAGCGGATGAGCCAGTTTTCGCGCGGCGCGGCCGCTTTGCGACGAGAAATGCGGCGAGAGAGGGAAGCGAGAGGAGGGAGCGGAATCATGACGATAGCGTACAAAGACCGGCCGGCGAACGAGAGCGAAAGACTTTCGCCCATTCATCGCTCGACACGGCACTCCGAGCCGGCTTAGAGAGATCGTTGTATCTATTGCACTGTCTAGAGCGCTATACATATATAGAAAGAGAGAGAAAGAAAGAAAAAGAGAGACTCGAGGAATCTGATTAACGCATGACGCATCGTTTCCATCTGTCATTGCGGTTATTATTTTCGATGAATTAGCGATTGCGCGATTCAGCGCGATTTCTTTGCGTTTTAATTGCCCGATGCGATAATTAGCATACCAATTTACTAACGCGTTCAATGTCTGAATCTGACCTTGTATCAAACAAACGAGACTTTTAATCTTTAATAAATTGAAGACGAAAGTCATATTTGTATAATGTACTTCGAACTTTTCCAATTTCAATTCGAAATTTAATTTTCACGACGAGTTTCTAGACGTGTTTATTATACAAGTATATTAATCTGTTTACTATTGATTGAAATTTGCAAATAAATTACTGTAACCATTATGGCGCGATCACAAGTTTGATTAAAATACAAGAGGCCTTGCTGACTGTGAGGCAGGTGTCAGAATCGTTAATACCACAATTTGATTCGAGAAATTGTATGTTATTATATTGTATTTTTCATATCGCGATTGTAAGTGACTGGCTATCCAAATCGTGACTCAAATGTTTTCACATAGAGTGCAATGTCGAACGCTGACGGAGAGAGCGACACGTGCATTCGCGAATGCGTAACGCCGATGACAATTAATGACGAACGATACGCACGTCATCTCGTGAAATCGTCAGACATTTGCGTCATGTGCCATGGAGATAAACTTATTTTGGTATGTTCGCCTCGATTTCATGTTTTTACGTATCGGCATTGTTTTATTACGAACCGATTATGCAGCATCCGCGAGCATTCAAGATCAAACTTTGATTAATATACATTTTGAATTTGATAAAATTCGAGAATTGACGTTGCATTAAAAGAGACGTGAGAGAAGAAGAGAGATGAAAATCTCATAGATGTGTTAAAAAATTTTAGTTTTCAAATATTTCGATTAATGCAACTTTTCTAATAGTCACAAAATAGTAGGAGTCAATCAAAATGGTTAGTATAATTTATTTTTATATATTAACTAATTTTATGAATATAAAATTTATAAATTGTAAAAAATTAAGGGGACGTTACCAATTTTTGGATTGAAATCTTCGATTTTTCACATTCTTCAGATGTATAAATCATTCCCTTAAAACGGTTTTGGCTAAAATATTACATTTTTTTACATGTTGTAAAACTTTAAACGCGTTTTTGTCGAATCTATATTTTTTCACAACCGATCGACTTAAATCTTTTTAAAACTAAATCTTAAATGTTTTTGCTGGAGCTATACCTATTACAATTTAATTTTTCATAAATTAACTATTTTTTCGAGCACGTCAAAGTTTGAAAACAAAGAAGAAAAAATTGAGTTTCTTAAAAATGGACGCCATTTTGTTAATTTTCAACTTCTTGACAAAAAAAATAGGTATAAGCTCCAAAGAATTTAATATATTTTCATAATTTTTTACTTTAATTTATTTCAAATTACTAAAAGAAAAGTTATCAGCCAGCAGGCGTGCAGACCAATTTTCAAAGACGCTCACAAGGCGCAATTTTCAACGAATTTATATAAACAAAATTTTTTTTACTTTCAATGTATAATAAAAACGAAGGAAAAAACCCCGTCATATCTTTTTTCTAAACATGCAAAAGACATCCTTGAAGAGAAAACATCCTGAGAAAACCATTAAATTTGGCAAAAGATTGGTAATGTCCCCTTAAAGGAACTTTGAAGTAATAGGAATTGACGTAAATGTAGATTTTAGTGTAAAGCAGATATGAAACATTTTTTGTGACAACAACAGATATGAAGTACATTTTTTATCGACATCAGTCAAAAGGATCGCCTTTTATCGCGGAACGTTTGCTCCCTCGGTGTGCTGCACATCGCAAAAATCTTACTGAAATTATGTCGTGAAATTATATTGTCGTACGAGTCACATAGAGTTCTATATGTAGACATGAACGCGTTCTCTCTCTCTCTTTTCGTTGCGCATCCAGCTCAACCGGAATTATTTCTCAGAGAAATTACCGGTCATTACGGTCGTCGATCATTATCATCGGCCTTACCTTTCGTAGCGTCGAACTTCATGTACCCGATTCTCCTTCAACCTTGAAAATCATCCCGCTCGAATTCCTGCGTGAAAAGAAACGAGTCACATTCCAATCGAGATGTCTGCCTTTTGTAATCATATTAAATAATTTTTCGGTCAAGGTCAGAGCTGTCCATGATTTTTTTCAATCTCGATAGTTGATAAAAAAGGAATGATTTAGGCGCGCCGTAGGTGTTTGTTGTAATTGTCGGATGTTGCGTGCGTGTAACTCACACGATGAAATTACACGCGTTGAATGCACGAATTTGCATCTGTTACATATAAAAGAGTGCATAAATTTTGTGGCACGGTCAACTTGATACGGAAATTCAAGTTCCTCTGTTGGATTTAAATATATAAAATTAGCAGTCCTAGTTCAGTTCAAGTTACTAATATTGAATTGCATTAAGGAGATTATTTAAAAAATTTAACATTTTCTATAAAAATAAATAATCATAAAATTAAGCTTCTCAAAGCAATTAACATTGTTTAAAAATAACACACATATTGATGCACATTATCATCAAAATTATTTATAAAGGATATGGTGAGTTTTAATTGAATTTACAATACATTTTCAATGTCAAGTTTAAAATACCTGCTCTTTGTTTTGAAAATCGCTTGATTTCTTCACAAACTTGTAAAATTTGCTTTAAAGAACTTACGTGGAAGAAATGATACCCTAAATTCTTTGACTCGAAATGAAAAGATACGATCGAAATTTTACGATTTTCAAATAATAGAAAAGCAATTCATATCGCTGATTGTTTTTTTCTCACTTAAAGTGTTCGTTTGTTCACGTAAATAAAATTTAAACCTCTATTTTCGATAACTGCAATCAAAACGTTGGCATTTTTCCAACATTCCAATATTCCCGATATCTTTCATCCGTATTTTATCCCATTTCTTGAAATTACAAATATATAGGGTTATATAGGGTTCAGAACGAGTGCAATAAACTTTAACAAATTGTTTGAGAGATAATTTTGATTAAACTTTGACAAAATATCATATGAACATAGATATCTTATTAAATTACTTATTAAATTAATTCTTAACACTTACGTAATAATTAAGAAATTTTAAAATTTTGTTGTCATCAATAAAATCACATGCTTGATAGAAAGTGATCTTTGAAAAATTAAAACAAAACAACAAAATAAATACAAACATTTATTTTTAATTCAACTTTATAAAAAATGTTCAAAATATACTCTCTGGAGCTTAAATATAATGCATACATGCATACATTGTATTAAAAATAGATCCTACATTCATATTATATGTTTTATGAGAAAAACCTTGCAAACAATCTCTTAAATTAATAAAACAAAATTACTAATGGGCAATGAGAGTGCAATAAACTATATTGTGATTATTAGTACGTGAATTAAATAAATTAAATTATTTTATTATAATTAATAATGCGTAATAAAATGGATTTGAGCTATTTCGAATGTGATGTGTCGAAAGATAAATAAATTGTAATAAATCTTTCACATTCTTCGTAAAATCATAAATGAGAGCTTATATAAGAATTAAATGAATAAAAAGCCGTGTAGTTTCCAGCTGAAAAGTTGGCGTTATTATTCATTTATTTTTTTATTCCTGTTAACGTCCGTTAACCATGTCTTCCACTTGTCATTTTATATGTTATTTGATATTATATTATTTGTTACTTAAACTATTGTAGTTTTATTAATTATTTCTCTACAAATTCTGCCCATTACATATAATTTCAATTGTTTATCCTGTATTTCATTGTACGTGATTTTTAAGATATACATTTATATAGAAAATAGAAAAAAGTTTATTTGACTTATTTTTACAGTTT
>JAJVSH010000134.1:276122-320713 GCA_021460005.1 Tetramorium alpestre
CTTATTTATTTTCTTATTATAAAAAATAGAAATAATTTTGATGGTTATATTTTTCTATTGTTGAGCTTACAATGCAATGATATCACAGTTCAGGTAGTGATAGATATTCTTAAACCTAATTTAGCGTGGCACGGAGCCACGCGTCATCCCTAATTTACAGTTAAGTCATAAAATTTTAAACGCTTCCAAAAGGCAACAGTGTGTGATGAAAGTCAACGAAAAAAGATGTCAAAACATGTAGTAGAGAAAGGTACTGACAATGAGTGTAAGGCGCCAAGTTTTATGTCTTTTCTTTCTCTCGGATCCTTTCTTTCCATTTTCTAAGAATAGAAAAGTTGCAGCAATAGAAAGATACACAGCATGAAAAAAATTGAAATTCTTTATGACTGCCACGTTCCAACTTGTACATCTCCTTTTCTCGGTTTGAAAAAATATTTTGTCGTTAACTCTACCTGACGATTTAAAGGCGAAGTAAAACGACTCAATTCTAGATTCAGCATACCTACTCTTTATTGTTATAGGATCATTAGAACAGCGTTAAAATCTATTTCTTTGCTGCTAATGTGCTACTAAACAATTTTTTTATGTATGTGATATATCGATCGACATAAATTTTAGCATAAATCTCTTTGAATAGATCTTGATATTTTATCGCTGAAATTAATTACAGAGTGCAATGGAAAAACAGACACAGATAGCTTTGTATACATATACATATACCATTAGCATTGTTTAAGCGCTGTTTTTTATTTTCGAATTATTTTCAGAAACTGGAAAAATCAGAAGTAGAAAAAATCGCGAAGAACTTTTGGAAATTTTTTGCAATAAAAGTGATTAAAACTATTTATTGAATTTCCAATATTGAAACTTTTTTTGTAACACTACGATGTGGACGTATGATGAGGTGGGACATTTAATAAGGATTTTGAAGCATTTCCATTAAACAGGAAATATAAATAAAAATTTTTGTTATAAAGCTCGTCCAAAGATAATAGTTTCTATCGATATAAATCTCGAAGAGAGATAGCGCAAAAATTAAAAACTGAAGCCTCGAAATGATTGTATCTATATGCATAAAAAAATTAATAAAAAACTTGAAGAAATTAGAGTATCTCAAATTTATCCATTTTATTTCTTTTCAATTAATATTCATAATTTACACCTATTTTTATTTTATTTCTATCATTTTCTTTGCTAGTCAAAATTTAATAGTTTATCATATACCGATGATAAAAATAAGAATCCAAAGAGATTCATCTAACATATCTGCCTGTGAATGATCTTTTTCTGTATCCTTTTCAAATCCATAAATGTTCGCGAAAAGAGAAGCGAATAAAACTTTTTAAATCCAGAAAAGAGAATCAAATAATTTATCATGATTTTAGATTAAATTAAACTTTAAACTCCTATTCTTTTAGAGTTTTATCTGCAAAACGGTAAAACAATGCACTCATTCGCGCGGACAGTTTTTGCGCCTCGCACGCGCATCCACGCAGCCGATCGAGGTTAATGCGCAACGACACCTTCACATTCCGACCCGTTCGTGTAACTCAAAAACCACGACGCGTGGTTCTCGACGACTCCGACACTTTCGAGAAGAAACAATTTAGCCGCGAGTTGAGACAAAAAAAAAAGAAGAAAACAATTCGCGGATGAATGGCGGTGGGCCATGTTCTTTGTGTGCGTAGTCTTATATTTTTCTCTCGTATTACTTTTTTTCTCTCACTGGTACGTAATAGCGCGCGCGCGTATACAAATGAGCGCACGCGCAACAATACGCGATATTGCAACAATACGCTCATCGATGCATCGCGCGCGTACGCATGCACACGTGGAGGCGTGCATAGACATAGATACGTCACGAGCACACCAGCACGTGGTCTCGCGGTACCCCATGTGGGTAAATGTGTCAAGGACGTGCGAACTGGCCTGCAAAACGATTCGCGTTTCGTAGATGAATATCGTTGTCTCTCTTTCTCTCCTCTCTCTTCCTCACTCTTTCGCTTCCACCGTCGTTCCTGAGACAAAGCGAGCGGCGATTTTTGCGAAATCCTTATTACAAGAGCATGGACACGGACCTGGGAAATAGGTCACCTCGAGGACCAAAGCTTTTTCGGAAACTCATGATTTTTCACTGGAATGAAAAATTCATTTCACTCGGCTTGTCAAATTCTATTTGAACGACCCGGGGAGTCGGGATTCTACCTAAAACGCATTACTTCCATTATTTCATTATTGTCACACGAATTGACGAAAAATTGCCATGAGTATACATTCGCCACGGGTATATTTGTTTAGAAACGAGGAAAATCTGGGTTAAACAAATGTCGCTCCGGGTCAGTCTATCGTGCGAACGACACGCGAGGCGTAAATAATCGGTGACAGCAAAAAAAAAAAAGAAAACCTTCGTCACGTTAGTGTTTGTTTCCCCTCGGTAGATCTTCGTAATACTTCGTATTGGAATGCCTGAAGCTGAACACGCGCGATTTAGATACTCCGGATTTTCGTAAGCGTAACACAAAGAAGGAGCCCCTTCCTCTTCCTCGCCGCGAAAGAAATATTCATTACGTTAATATACGACGTGTAACCGCACAATCGGTTAGATTTTACTTTTAGTTTCGAAAATGGGATTGCGTAGTGGGGGTAGGCCTTGGCACACTTCGCACACCGAGACACACCGTCGATGGCGAGAGAGCGCGAGCGCGAGAAAGAGAGAGACAGGGAGATACACATCATACACCGGTACGCTCGTATTCTCCGCAACGAATATTATAAGCTATGATTCCGCAGCGGAGAGTAATCGCATCCCAAGACACAGCGCTCTTATCGGAATCATCCTTCCCGCTCCTTATTAATAACGTATATTATCCGTGTATCTTCCTCTCAATCGGCCCAGCTGCAACAAGCATTACTCCGTCCGAGTAAATTACTTCAGTGTCCCAGTTTGTAAGATAAATTGTTTAAAAGAAAAAAAAAACTGTTTGTATTGAAAGGAATAAAAATTCACATTCACTGCACTTTGCCAAACTGAATTGTTGTTGCATTGTCATATCGGACGCTCAGATTGATTGAGGATTCAAATATTATGGTGATACTCTTTGATACTTGTGAATCACTTATATGCGCGCGATAATTAATTGCTATATGCATACAATATAGTTTTATCGATTTATTAATATTTTGTCCTCAAAAGACTAGCGGCACATTTTTTTCCAATACTCCGATGGGTAGTAGATATTACGATGTTCTCCATGACCTAAATTACCTCAATTCAAAACAAGTTATCTGAGTTTCTGAATCTGGTTCACTTCTTTTTTTATCTTTTATTATGCATCTCATAATCAGTCCAACTGCAATTTGCATTGTCTTGGTTCAGTAAATTATTTCAGTGCCCTACTTTAAAGTATAACTCGGCGCTTCCTTTTTTTTTCCTCAAAGGAAAGATCTCGTTTTATCCGCTCAATCTTATCGGATATTGGATTTATATCATGATTTTATTTACCACCTTTCTTAGCGAAAGATAAATAGCATTTTTCTAATATCCATAGGTCAGTATATTAAATATCGCCGTCTTTTTCATAAAATTATTTATCTGCTAAATTATCTATATCTACGTTAAGTGAAAATGTTTCATATTTTTTCAAAGGAATCCACATGTTGTTACGCTATCTATAACTGGGTCAAGATTTCTCAAGTTGGAACGTTCCCTGGCAAGTTTCAAACTTTTGTTATAGGTTCTCGAGGTTCTGCGCGAAATGTTCTCGCGTGGCTCGTTCTCATATTACCACGTTTAATTGTTCCGATCGACGTCGCGCGTGAATTCACGCTGCGCGTCCACTCGACCATGGGGCGTTTAAAGGATCGGTGCGATGACGCTAATTAACCCAGAAATCAAGCGTAATTCCGATAACGGTCGCATAATTTCAGTCTATACGGGTAAAGGACTATACCGCGGCATCGTGGCAGGCCTTGTCATCATGACTGTCGCCGTTATCGCATCGCGTCGCGTTGCGTCGCGTCGCGTCGCGTCCTGAGCGCATGTAACGAGTTTACGCCAAGTTGCGGAATATATATATATGCGTATAGGCGTAGGGTGCAATATAAATATGAGGAGGAAAACAAAAAGCGCACCGTGACGATACTTTCGCACGATGAATCGCTCATTTCATGCCACTCCGTCTATAATTATTCTCTCTCCCTTTCGCGTGTTATTAATCGCCCGCGATAACGAGCCGACGAGTGGACTCGCTAACGCATCGCATCGTATCGCATCGCGTCGGCGGCGAGCCTCCACGTGCTAGCCAATTCTGTCGGCGACATGCTAAATGATATTATCGTTAATTGGAGCGTTGCAATTGGACCGTGTTACGCAACGCGGTAACACGGATTGTGAGTGTGACACTTTTTTGCAAATCGACGAAACTTATTTGAATAAAAAACGTTTCTTTCTCTCTTTCTTTTTTTCGCCTCTTTTCTTTCTTTTTCTTTGCCTTTATCAACCGGTGCAATTGCACCCGGTGCCGGGGTAATACGCAACGCATTGCGTAACGCGGCGCAACCGTGCGCCGCCGAAAACGCGACACTCGAAAGTGAAACCGATTCCGTCCGATTCTCCGTTGCGACGCATTGCGGCCAATTATCTACGCCGCCCCGCACGCAATTTTAACGCAATCAACAGGAACCATTGTAAAAAAAAAAAAAAGAATCGGAGAGAATCTCCAGCATCGCGGACGCTGTTTGTATGCGTGGCGACTGTCAAACGCGCGTGTTGCGCCGTCGATTTTACACTTTGAAAGTTTCTGGGTCGCGGCGCGGCGTGCGGATGAGCTTTCACTTTCCTTCTTCCGTTCTTTCGCGCGCGCGTTCCGTGGCCGCGCGCCGGGGCCCTTTTCGCTTTCGTTTGACCCTTTTACGCTCGCGACAATTCTTATTCCACCTGCGTCGTCAGCGCTACGTCATCGAGATCTCTTTCCCCGTAGACACACGACTATCCGATCAACGGCTATTCGGTAAAAATAATGCGTGCGTGCCTGCGTGCTCACGCAGGTACTCACTTCCGATCCGCACCGGCTCGAACAAAAAGTACGGACCGCTGTTTAGAAGCACGGCGGTACAATGAGGAACGGAAGTCCGATCGATCGTGTGTATTTTTTTTCAGCCGGACTCGAGTCAGGCCCTCGTTTGCGTTCCCGCTTCATTCGAATTGGACTGTCTCATTGTGTCCTGTGTCTCTCCGAATAAAACGGAGTCTTGTACCGCTTTTCGAACGCGATAAATGTTAACATAACATCGTCACGGCACAACGCGTCTCGTATAGTCATTTCACACAAAAAGATTTTAAACCTACTGATAAAATGTACAAAAGTTTTCCTTAACACGTTTGAAACACGGATGGATACTCTGATTGTCACTGGGACGACTAACTGCGCGGGGGGGTATGGGACAGCATTTTGAAGAGACTTCCTATTGGAATGCGCGGTAAATTCCCGGCTGAGTGATGACAGAAGAGGGACAAGCGGATGCGTGTTTCGTAAGCGAGCTCTTTTTCTGGAATTAACGCTCTAACTCTTTTTCGACCGAGTTGCGCTTTATCCTTTACCCACATCTTCGCTTCTCCGATTCCCCGCTACGCAAATCCTTATCGAGCTTTCCACACGCTTTCGTGCTGCTTTCGTGTTGTGTTGTGACTTGTGGAAACGCGGGCGAGAGAGCGCAGAAGCCCAAATCGGGCTGTTTCGAGCGCTCGATGGTTATCATAAGAATGGCCCTATTACGGAATCGCAATCGTTGAAACATGTTTGTTCCCTAGAGTTATTTCTCTCTCGTAATACTCCTACAGGCCCGTTACCACGCATTCTCGGATGCTGCCGAAAGCGACGATATATTTCGTAAATTTCTCTTCTTCTAAATAAGAGATAAGAAAGGCTCGTTGTCTGTTAAAGCAAATTAGAAAGGTTAAATGATCAACGATACGAGCAATTAGAAGTTGTTAAGAAAAATTATTTATTTTCCAATGATAAGAAGACGATACATGTATACGCTTTGACTCGTCAGTCTTCTTTAACACATGTAATTAAATTAAAGTGAGAATAAACACGCGAGTGATGATAAACACGCGAATTAAATTGAGTATATCATGAATCGTATTAATAAAGACGAACGAGAACAAAGAAGCGAATATAGAGGTCAACAGAGGCCGTGACAAGTGTTGCACATTATCTCGTATGTAAAACGACATTTAGGCAATTCGGAATTGAGTCACATTCTTTTCTTCTTTTCCTCTCGAGCGACTTTTATGTGAATTCTAGGACTAGTCTAAGACTAGGACTAGGTGTATGGACGCGCGATATGCGATCTCAAAACCTGGTGCACCCGATGCGATGACAACGATGATGACAACACGCCTGCGATACGCCGCAAGACGTGCATTCATCTATGCACGCGCGCGATCGCGCGTTCCTCTTGCGTGTATGTGTACAAGGGTACGTTTGTGTGTGTGTGTATATGTGTGGCGCGTGTATATATATATATATATATATATATATATATGTGTGTGTGTGTGTGTGTGTGTGAGTTTATACGCGCGTACGCGATGTTACAGCAGAAACGCTCGCTCGGTTACTCGTACGGGAAAGAGTGCGAGTGTTGGCGAGTGAATAAATGAGTCGGGCGCGGGAGAGGTGGAGGAATGGGGAGGGACGTGTGAGGAAGAGAGAAAGTGAGAGTGAGCGCGACGGTGGGACGGGGAGAGGAGGGGACGGACTGAAGCCAGAAAGAGAGAAAGAGGCATCGCGGCTTTCCACGCTGGAGGTAGAGTACGCCCGTACGAGGTAAGAAGATAGGGGACGCGGGGTTAAGGGGCAGAGGGAGCGAAAGAAAGACGCACGCATGTCGGCGGAGGAAGACGAAACGCGCGGGGATAAGGACAGAAGAGAAAGGGAAAGAGAGAGAGAGAGAGACGGCGACGGCCGGGACAAGGGGGCGAGAGGGGGGATGAGGGAGCGAGAGGGACGATAGGTGAACAAAGAGGAAGTGAGAGGGAGGACGAGAGGGTAACGGAGACGGAGCGCGGTGTAACGTAACGAGAGGGAGCGAGTCGCGGCTGCGTCATGTTCTCAACGAACTGGGTCAGTAGGTCTCCCCACCGTGCGCGTCGCGTCGCACATCCAGCGCTCGTATACGCGCGTACATATCCGTATACACACACAGGCGTGGGACACTGGTTCTTGTCTCTCTCGGGGAGTGCCAACAGCGTTGCTGTTGACCCAGCCGCATGCGGCCTGTACGCGTCTTGTGCCCGCGAACGCTTACCCACGCTTCTACCTGCGATATATCCATTAGGCGGCTGCGCTCGTCGTGCACTTTGAAAGCAAGAGTCGCTTCTCCGCGAGCGCGGAAAGGCCGAAGAAAGATTCGGTCCTACCCGGTACGTATACGGAATGCATTTTACGTCACTCACAGGACCGGTCGTTTTCTTCAGTCTTGCCGATGAGGTACCGTGAGAGCGCTTTTTTTCCGGATAGTTTTATACTATACGTTTCCAAAATTCATCTCCGCTGCGCAAGAATTCGTATCGGAGCGGGGACCGGATGCGTCCGTCGCGCGTATCGAAGCGCGCTTTGACGAAAGGACGCGCGCGCCCGGGTGGACAATACTTCTCCGGCCGACATAGACCTGGTTCCGTAAGTAGGTCATCCCCCGCCATAGGTCGCGCAACCTCCTTCTCTCCGTGCCCCTCTGGCCCCCTCCGCTGATACGTTCGACCGCGGCAATATCGTCCGCCCGCCCGCCCGCTCCCTCTCCGCCGCGACCGCGTGCTACTCGGTCCTCCCGCCCGCCCGGTCTCGTCCGTGCGGGCCTCTTAGGCGGCACCTCCATACCGCGTCGGATACCTGGCCGCGCGCGCGGTGGCATGCGCTGCTGAATCACTTTCACTTATGCCGTGCGCTGTGTTGGTTATACTCGGCGCTGGCGCGCGCGCGCGCGCGTTCTCGCTCGCTCCCTCCCTCTCGCGTCGTCGACTCTCTCTCTCTCGTTTCCTCCTTCTCGCCGCCTCTCGGCGTCTCGCAGCCCGTCGGTAAAGGGACACGCGCGCCTTCTCTATACCCACCGAAACGCCAAAGGAGCCTGACAGTAGTGCGCGCCTCGGCACCGTTCTCCGTGGCACAGTTTCGTTGTTTCAATTTCCCGATCGACGTCCATCGTCGCGACGAGTGCCCCGTCGAACCTCGAACGTCAGCGAACGTCGTTCCGGGTTTTCGGAAGTGCGCTCCGACAGGAAACGTGAGACAGGAGTGATCGCGGTGTAAGAAGTTAACAGCAAAAATATCGTTGTCGTTAACATCATCAACATTATCATCATTAACATCGTCGTCAATCCGACGTCGCAGGGGAACGACGTAAGCCGTCATGGGCCGTGCTCGTCGTCGTCGTTGACGACGCTGTTACCACCGCGCGCTCGTAGCGATACGTCACGTATGCCGTGTCTCGCAAAGGCGGCCTCCCCGGCAGTCTCTACCTACCTACCTACTCCATGTGCCGACGGTAGGGCAGCGGAGGGGAGGAGGCGGGCCCTTCGGGAAAGCAACGAGCCGAGAGGACAACTAGTCGTACGCAGATAGGCGAGCTGTCAAGTCTGGTCGGCTCCGGTCTCAGAGTCTTTCGTTGATCGCTCGCTCGCTCACTCGCTTACTCGCCGGTACATTAGTCATCCGAAATTGCAGTGCGTGCTCGCGTCCTCTCTTTCGCGCCTTCCTCCGATCGCGATAATACACTGCCGCGATTACGTCGCACGTAGACTCGTGGCCGTGTTTTGTTGACAGTCGCGCGCGGCACTACCGTGCCACTACCGTGGGGCTCCCCGTGTGTGTGTGTGTCCGTCCGTCCGTCCGTCCGTTCGACGACGTTCCGTCTGTCTACGTGGTGTTGTGCGCTGAGCACGCGATACGCGGACGGACGTGCTCGTCGTGCCTGGCGATCAGTTGGATTACAGTGTCGCGGGCAAGGAGAGGAGGCCAACACCTCGGCCGCTCTGTTTCGACAAAGTGGCGAATGTTGACGCGCGCCCGATACCCTCGACGATCGCTATCATGCCTCGGACGTAGTTTCCGTCGACTCTCCGATTTTGTGTACTCGCGTTTACGTTTGGTGGTGCGCGATGGTTGATCTCGGTTAACGTGTGTAATCCGTGTGAGAGAGAGAGAGAGAGAGAGAGAGAGAGAGAGAGAGAGAAAGCGTGACTGGTGATCGATATATTCTTATTCGTGCTACCGGATACCGAAATCAAGTGTGTTTCTCTCTTTCCATCACGGAGGAATCGACCTCCTCCTTCCCACGACGAATTGCTGTGTTGACATCAGCGTCATCGTCGTCGGAAACGACGTCAGCGTCAGGGTGCGCCAGGTTTCATCGAGCAGCCGGCGTTGTCCTCTCGCCAAACGGCTTCGGGAGCGATGCCCCGCGAACGTGACGAACTGTTCGAAACAGATAGACACAAATGCCTACAGATGTACACAAATGTAATCTTTTAACACACCTCGGAGAGTAAATCGGCTTGATCGGTGTGCGCGACGATAGCAGCAGGAAATTGGGTAAAGATTCGAGAGAGAAAAACATTCGGAAAGAGAAAGAAACAAAGACGTTTGGTGTCATCGCATTGGCCGCATCCGAGAGGGTCTAGGGGGGAGGGGGGTTGGGGGCTTAAAAAAATAGCCCCGTTTCATATATGTGCCGATACGCGGGCACGTCCGTCCGTCGTGCGGTGCTTCTCGCGTATGGGTGATATGTTATTGGAGATGGAGCAGCATTCGGGCCTGATATCCCTAAGCATGTCGCCGTTCCACCTGAGTCCGCAGGGTAGTCCGCAGGCCACCGGCCAGCAGCCCCCGCAGCAACAGCCGCAGCCGCACTACGGCTCGTCGGCTTACAGCAGTTGCGCGCAAAGCTCGCCATCGCCCATGTGCCATCAGCCGCAGTCCCAAACGCAGCAACAGCAGCAGCAGCAGCAGCAACAGCAAATGTCCACTCACAATCAGTCGCAGGGCATGTCGAGCTTCGAGGCTGCCTTCTTCGACTCCGCCCCTCTCGAGGATCATCGATGCCCCGTGTGTGGTCACAAGAACATGTCCGGTTATCAGTGCGGTTTGCAGGGCCTGCTTACGTGCGAGAACTGCAAGAACTTCTTTAAGCGCAACGGCTCGCCGTGCAGCAACAAGAAGGTCTACACGTGTCTCTTCTCGCAAACGGGGGGTGGCGGCGGCGGCGGCGGCGGCGGCGGCGGCGGCGGTGGTGGCGGTGGTGGTGGCAATGGCGGTGGCGGTAACGGGGGTGGCGGCGGCGGCGGCAACTGCGGCGCGTCCTCGGCGCTCGAGATCTGCGCCAACAAGAAGGTGTACACGTGTCTATTCCCGCCTACAGGAGCCGGAAGCGGTAACGGAGCTTGCGGCGGCACGTCCACCAGTCTCGAAGGTAACGGCGGCAGTGGCGGTTACGCCAGCAGCGGCAACAGCGGCGGCAGCGGCACTGCCGCAGGAGGTGGTGGTCCAGGCGCGGCCAACGCCACGGTCAGCGGCGGACCGGCCGCTGCCGCGGGAAGCGGCAACGTCGCCGCCGGTGCGGTCCCAACCGGCGGCGGTACCATGTGTCACCCTGGCCTGGGCCAGGTCGGCGTTGTCACCGGCTCGATACCATGCCCGTCCGACTTCCCGGACACCAAGGACATCGTCATCGAGGAACTCTGTCCCGTGTGCGGCGACAAGGTGTCCGGTTACCACTACGGTTTATTAACCTGCGAGTCCTGCAAAGGATTCTTCAAGCGCACCGTCCAGAACAAGAAGGTCTACACGTGTGTTGCTGAAAGGTCCTGCCACATCGACAAAACGCAGCGGAAACGGTGTCCCTACTGCCGCTTTCAGAAGTGCCTCGAGGTCGGCATGAAACTTGAAGGTGAGTTCTCTTCAGTGTTACTTATCGAATGATTATTAAGGATCTATCTAATTAAGTTAACAGTTGAACAACGAAATAGTACGAAAGATAAAAGCTTTCTTGGACAGCCTCGTGAGCGACTAAGAATGTCAACAAATTTTGTTTGCATTCGATTTATTCGTTCATTCGGTGTACATTCATTTTTCAGTATAAAAATGCAAACTCTGATGTAAAGCATCAAAGAGTTAATTTCCAGTAAACTGAAAAAATCAATATGATTGAAAATATGCGACACATAATTATACATAATTAAACATTATAATAAAGGGGACAAAACAAAAGCGATGGTACTAGAAATGATAAAGATCATTTGTACACTTTGGAGACAAACACGAGGAATATTTTTAGCACCTGTAGTGGTTTGCATTTCTAATATACTAGCGATAAGCGTTGTTCGATGCCACCCACAACATATCATTTGCAAAACGGTAATCTTTGAATTTGTGCCAAATATTATACTTGGTATAATCAAAATCGCGCGAAGATGTAATCAGAATTTCTGCGCAGAGAAAAACGTTCCTTTACATTGAATATGTGTGTTTGTTTAACTTATATTTGTTTAATTAAAAAACATTTTATACAAAACATTTTATTGAATAAAAATTTGATTGTTTTGTGGCATTAAATCATGTTGTTTGACGGAAAAATAACTATTAATTAAAATAGTAGGTACTTTAAATACATCTTACACGGTTCAAATAGAAGCATTTGTTTGTCTCAGTTAACTTATCACTTGGAATGACTATTAAGCTCAGAGACTTATACAAATAGACTAATTTTATTTCTTTCAAAAAATATTTTATGTATTTCAAATAAACATATGTCTTTTGATATTCAAATTATCGTATTTAGATTAGTTTAGATATTAGCTTGATTGGACTACCTCAATTTAATGATTAAATTTCTTTGACCTCAATAAAATTTATTAAATCAAAGAAACATTTCTCTCTCTATGCAGAGAAAATATACATGTATATGAGGTTTAAAGCGTACCGCCGAAAATCAACTCCTGAAAAAACGCAAATCCGGAAGGAAGAAAAGATAAAATGTTTTTTAGTTGTAACCTTTTTTTATGGAGCAATTTCAAGTTTAATAGCAAAAAAGTATCAAAAAGAACAAGTTTACCGAAGTATATCTATGCATTTTATCAGATAAATAAATAACGATCCAATTATAATATTAAAACATATATTATAGTATTCGTATAGTACCGACAAATATCTAGGAGTAAACAGGAAGTCTGTCAAAAATTAAATTAATTTATTAAATCGCACGGGTAACGATATAGATATGTACTCGTTATGTAGATAACATCTCGTGAGAGGATTTTATCAACAAGCGTCTGTGATAAAAAATGTTTTATGTGCATTCGCATTCGTTAAAGGAATCTAATATCGATACACGCGAAATACTTAAAAAGAATATTTTTATTTCCTAATTTTCATATTTATACAACGTATCCCAAAAATATTCAGCCAAACTTTAATTATATATGTATATTAAAGATGGAAACAAAGAAAAAATGTTTATAATAAACATGGACTAATAATTAACAAGTACATACTAATTTAAATTCGTGAACACGTAATTGTGCAAATAAATTATCATTAATTTACATAAAGTTATAAAAATTATAAAAAAGTGAAGTCTCCAGCAGCAATACATTTACCAAACTCGTTCGAAAATAATAAAAAAATTCCGTGACATCAAACGAATTCACAATCCGCTCCCAAACTTCATCAATATTTTGGATAAGTCTTTTATTCATAAACTATTATTCAGAAAATCTTAAAATGACCTATAGATATAAAAATCAATAAGATCGATATCTAATAAACGAGGGGACTAAAAAGTAAGACTGCCCCTATCAATCCAGTGTTCCGAATAAGAAAAATTTAAATGGAGGGCAATTAAAGAAAAATCTTCAATACCCAAAGATATTTCAGTGGCACAATTTAGAGCTTTATTTTGGAAAATAATTTTTAATATCTTGAAAATACCTGATATTACTTATCAACAGGATTGATTTTTGGATCCATTATTAAACTTTTATTAAACTTTTTTTCGGTAGACTTTTTTTATTTATTTTCGTCTCTATTTCGTCTATATGTTTTTGATTTATATTTGTTAACTAAAAGAACATTATTTCATTGAATAAAAATTTAATCGTTTTATTGCATTAAATTATATTGTTCAGAAAAAACTATTATTTGAAATACTTTAAATATATCTAATTCCAATAATAGTGTTGTTTATTTCTTACAATAAACTTATTACTTGGAATGACTATTATTTCATAAACTTTTATAAATATACTTTGTTTCTTAAAAAAAATGTATCTAAAGTAAACACGTATATATATATATATATATATATATATATATATATTTATATATACAAAATATATAATCGGGAGAAAACAGTAATGTTTCATGATTTCACCCAAAAAAAGTATTTTACATTCAAAGTGATTTTTCCCATAATGTCATATTCTAAGCTTANATATATATCTAAATCCAAAGAAATATTTTTCTTTGTGTTAACGTTTAGTCAAATGTGTTTTGGATACCCTATATAACATATAATAAACGAACGATAACGCGCGTGCGCGATCAGTAAATTGTGTAATAAAGGTTATCGTCTGAATCACAATATTTGATAACATTCTAATGTGCTTTACATACAAATGATAACAGGCTAATAATAGATACAACAATGCAGATCAACGTAACGTCATTAAATCGTAAGGAATTATTGGAAAATCGAAAATCTCATTCTAGAGAGAATTGAATGTAAATCTTCTCGCACTCTCGTGTATCAAAGTCTATTCCGACGGCTATTTTCGTGCACGAGTACATTATACTGGACATTCGAGCACAAGTATACTTTTTCGTCATCAAAAAAAAGTGAATCTGCATATGAATATCCAATTCCGCGGCGAGTATGCGAGATCGCACGTAACGTATCGATCGCATCGCGCGTCGTTTTAATAATTTCTCATTTTACTTTCACCAGGCGTGAGCCGCGCACGTTTTCCCGGCACCAGCAGTCCGGTGTCACCGGCATTATTATGTTTTATGTTATCTCTCGTTGGATATCTCTACGCGCGCGCGCGTGCGCGCGAGTGCCGCTAACCGCGTGTCGTTAGAGCCGTTTACGTGCGCGTACGGTCGTCATCGTCGCCGTCGCCGTCGCCGTCGCCGTCGCCGTCGTCAGCGCGACGCTCGGGCGTTTCCGCACCACGCTCGTACGAACTTAACCTTATTATACACCGTGGAAGCGATTAACCGAGTCTCGCACGGCGTGCTCCCTTTCGCCGTTTCGAAGCTCGGGAATGTGCTGTTCGGCGGCAAGCGCGATGGCATCGTACCCTCTTACTGTATGTACATGCGAATCGATTGCGCGCGCGCGCGCGCGCACACTTCTCTTCCTCCGCGACATTCGAGTCGCGGAGCGGAGAAGCGGTCGTTACTACACGTTGAACAAACGAAATTACGTCACGGCACGGCACTAGTAACACAATTACGCGCCATTATCTACGCGCGTACGTTCGACCCCGTTTAAACTCCCGCGTCAACAATTTCTTCTTAATTAGCGGGCGGCTTTGTGAACTTCGGCAGAGTATGGACGATGTATAAATTATGCGCGCGCGAGCAAGTGCCCTTTCTCCTTCGCAATTAAATTAATAACATCTCTGGCGAGCCGCTTTTGATGTAATAATTTCTTCATTTTTAATTATATTTTATAACTCGGAATAGTTTATTAATACAAAATCGGTCACACGCGCGCACACAGCGTGCGCGCGTGCATTCAACGTGTAATAAAATTAAATTGAGTTATATATAAACAGGCTAGTTTGATCGATGCTCCAATTTCGGTGCTTTCCGCCGTTCGCAATTGCGTCGCGTTCGTTGTCAAGACANGGGGGNGNGGGGGGGGGGGGGGGGGAGGGAGGCTGGTTCAGAAATGCCGCCGAGAAGCGGAGCTTGGTCGTAGCGTACTGCAATCCGAGTAACTGGGTCTAGGCCCTCAAGGCCCAACGATTAAGCGAATCTCGAAACAACGTCTGTTGCAATTGCCATCTTTGCACACCGTTTTCCACGGCGCGTTCCTACGAACGGCAAACGGGGGGGAGATTGCTTAACGCGGAAAGTTTCCAAAGTGCTTGCGAACGTTTACGAAAGGAAGGGATTTCTTTTGCATGCGTCGCGTCCGGAGATGTCCGGAATCAAAGATTTCTCATGTCGAATCAAATCGAATCGAATTTTATCGAATCTCCTCTTCTCAAATCGAACGAAATCGACAAAATTTCATCTGAATTGAAGCAAATTGAATTAAATGGAATTGAATCGTTGAAATAAAATTTTAATCAACAATACAATAATAATTATTATATAATGAATTTTAACGTAGATAATATGAGAATATTTTGATGCGAAAGGTAATATAAATGTACTTATTATCACGTTTATACTGTTTTGCTTATTAAAGGAAAATATTATTTTATAAAATTGACAATATATTTGTATATATGTATACATATGATTAACAATATATATTTGAATTACCTAGATTCGAAATAGCTCAGATAAGACTCATAGAAATTCAAATTCGAATCGAACCGAATCTCACCTGATTCGAATAGTTCGCACATCTTTAGTTGCGTCTTTTATCAAGTTTATAAAAGAAAAAAGAATTTTATATCAAGATAAAAATTGCGCGGAAAATGCACATAAAATGCACATAAAATGCGTCCCGATAATATAAACGAGAACAGCACGACCGCGCCTATCTATGTGAAAAGTAATTAAACTGAATTGTGAACAAGAAATAGAGAGAGAGAGAGAGAGAGAGAGAGAGAGAGAGAAGAAGGGAGAATATCGATAAGATCGTGAATTCGATAATTTAACACGAGGTGTATCATTAAGTGATAATATCCATCATAATAGTAACCCGACGCTGCCATTTTGTCGCTGCAAAGAACTCGGAGTAACGGTCGTTGTCTGATTTTTTCTTCCGTCGCTTCGTCATTGTATGACATTTTCAACTCGTTTTCAACTCTCTCGCGTTGTTCACGCCCGGCGTTAACAAATAATTCCTATGCATTCGCTGTTGAAAGAGTTGTTTAACGTCGTACGATTAATCATCGCGATTTTGAGTTGCGCTTTCTTCGAATAATTTACGTCGAGATCGCGGCACGATTCGTCTACAGAAATTTGTCTGCCACCTTACATGAGAGAGAAAAAAACCGCGACAAAGCGTTAAGAAAAATTGGCGTGCACACTTGCAGTAATGCGTGCGATAACACCTATCAAAGATCCACGGTAAATCCGGCGTTTTCAACGACGCGTGAATGAGGCTCGCTCGCTATAAAACGAGCAGTTTCGCGTCTACGGCTTTGTAAGCGATTTAAAAACTATCCTGCCAGCAATGAACCTGTCGGACGAGATACACGTGAGGTTTCCGGGGCGCGTTGAAAGAAATGTCCGCGAGTTATTAATAATAATTTATGTTAGCAATTAGCTCATTTTATAATATATGCAGGTCTCTTAATTTTCTTCTTGAAGAGTAATTATATTTGAAAGAAATCGTCTAGTATTAAAAAAAAATTCAGCGCTTTAACATAAGTTAATTACTTATTTATTAAATGTATAATTGATCAGAAAAATGATCATGAAAAAAAGAATCAATTGCTTTCTATTCCTAGTCCACGTTCAGCATCAATGAATTAAAATTGTTTGTGTATTCAATTAAATTTTTAGTAATAATTTGATTATGAGATTTGATAATAAAAACTTAAATTTTATCCGCCTAAGAAAAATATCACGTTTAATTGTTATTATTATGATTAGAATGTAATCACGATTGATGTTACATTTGTAACTTTCTTGTGTATGTCGAGAATGTTTAAATGCGGTGAGCGAGGACGAAATTCCTCGCTCCCGATATTCAACGCGTCGCGAAACGCAGCGCGGTTTTACGCAATTTACAAGCACGGCCGTACGTATATGCAATAAAGTGCCAATGCTCAGATTTCAGTTTCGCAGGTGCGAATAATTTGTCCAGCGGTTAAATGAGCTTATCTATTTTTACATCGATATAACAATATCGCTTTATTTTTCGTCAGAGGTACTTTATATAAATATCCGCATACACACACACACACACACACACAGACTCTCTCGTGCTTGGGAATTTTGATAACTGTTTAAATTATTTTCGAATTGTGACCAGGAATAATAATTTTTGCCAATTGTAAAAAAATCTGAAGGATGTATTATGATATGTGTTTATTATAAATGCATAATTCGCGCTTTTTTTCGTGTTTTGATGAATATATTGAACCGGAAAATATCCCGGCTTGTATAGACGTGTACGTGTGCCAGTAATATCGTGATAAGACTGTAACTTAACGCGTGACAAGGCGGATATAGGCTCTCCTTATCAAAATTATGTTTAAATAGCGGCGGTATAAAGAAAAAAAATTTCGCTTTCGACAGAGTGACCTGTGCGAAATGCACCATTTCATACGTTGTTGTTAAATATATTTTATTCGCTGACACATTAAATCTATTGAGGAACGTCGAATTTTAGAAATACAACATTTGGCAGATTTAATAAAATAAAAATAATAAAGACTCTAATGATAAAATATCAAATTGAATAAAAGAGAGCGAAGAGATCACCAAATCAAAGAAGATAATAGTGCTGGCTATGTACTTCAAATAATATAAAACTAAAAAATAAACGCGTTCCAACGTCGTCTGGCCATTTTCAGTATTATTAAATTTTGTAGATTTAATGTGTATCGCAACGGAATATCGTTTATAATGGTACAATACGATGCAAGCTGATAGGATAATGTCTGAGAAATAATAGAGATAAAATTACTGTAAAGTCAAAATTTCTTTCTTGTTCGATCAATTACTCATCGCAGAAGAATAATGCCGTTCTCTTTCTCCGTCATCAAGAAGTTCGCCGATCGTTTCTGCCAGCGATATGTTTAGCGTTACAATTTATCGTCACTAGTTTCATTATTGCCGGAGTAATTTCAGTGTAATGACTCATATTCAAAACGATAATAACTATCTGTATAAATATACGTCGATATGCTCGATGCCGGAAGAGAGGCATGCGTAGTCAAGTACGTCAAGAAATTACGTCGTTTTTATCGGGGGGAAGGGGAGGGGGAGTCTTAAAGAGGGATAGTATTTCACGATCATCGTCCCGCAGCCGCGGGAACGCCTTCCGTATTCGTACGACGTGCGCAACACGTTTGAGCAAGACTCGTTAATTCTTTGGCGTAATAAGCATATGTACATATATAGAAGGACGGTAAATTTGTCTCAGAGATAGAGAAGGAAAAAACTGAAATTTCCGTTCCCGACCCGACAAAGAAGTCAAATTTTCATCCGTCATCTCAAACCAAGTTCATCATCTTTCACGATGGAGTCGTGTTGCGGGAATTATTGCTGGAGCGGAATTGTTATCAACACACCGTTATATAGAATGAGGGGCCTCCTCGGGCAGGAATCTAAATTCCCTTTGTTTATGATCGGCTGCCGCGTGCAAGGGAAACCCCGTCGTAGTCGGCAACTGCGAGTGCATGTGCATGTCGGGACGCAGCCGGGAACATGTTGCGATTTCGCTCGCGATGGCAACAATTTTATTCCCCGGTTCGTACTAATGTGTCTATATATAGAAGACGAGGAGATCGAAACTTCCTTGGGCTCGGCGCGCGTTCATGGGAACTTTTTAACCTTGCGCCGGCTCTGGATGTAAGAAAAACTCAAATTGGAATTGAGTGGAATTGAGATAGATCAGATTTCGATTCCGAATAGAAAGCTTCCCTTTTTCTCGATTTAAGAAAAATGCTTTATACATTTTTGATCGTAACTATATAACTATATATTCTTGATCGTAACTATAATAAATTGTAGATACAAGTACTTTTCACTTCTTGCATTTTATATTTTATTTCGATTTTTTTCATTGTCAGCTGTGTAATTAAATCGAGCAAAAATGTATATATATGTAAATGTATGTGAGTGTTTGTCGATTCGCAAAGTCTAAATGACTGTGCGGATCAATCGCTTTTCTACGATCCGAATTAAAAGTGTTTACGAATGTAACGGTTGTAAAGAATACTAGCAATGTGTCCTTTCTTAAATTTTAATATAAGCAAGTCTTTTAGAGCAAACGCGAAAATAATTTGGATCTTTCAGTTTTGAAACTGCGATATTTTCAAGCGATATTTTCAAGCCTCTACAGATTAAAAATTATTGATGATAAAAGAAGTAAACTGGGTGAAGTTCCGAAAAGCGATTACCTCTGATTTTTTTGAAACTGTATATTTACGTATTTTGACGCACTGATTACGAAAATCATATTGAAAGTTGGCGGAAATTTGATTCTCATGGTGAAAACCATAATTTTATGGTTTTCACCATGAGAATCAAATTTCCGCCAATTTTGAATATTATTTTCCTAAACAGCGCGTCAAAATACATAAGTATACACACTTTCAAAAAAATCGGAAGTAACCGCTTTTCGGAACTTTATCCTTAAATTATAAAAATAACGAGAACTCAAAATTCTTCTTCTTCATTTGATAAATCCTTCAAAGATTTTATGAATAATCCTTATTAAGGCACTATTTGAAAATATATTTTTTGCGAAATGTTGAACACATAATGTCGCCGAAAATAGATATTACAATGCAGGCGGACTGTTTTAATAATGTTCCGCATTATGTAAAATCATTGTTTTTTGAAAGATTGGTTTCAGTTCCGAAAAAAAAGAGGAAAATTCATTTGGGCATTCCAATTTCTATGACTTGGACATATGACATATGACTTGGACAAGAGCAAATTTATCTTGCTAGCATCCTTATTAGTATTTGAGCTCGTGATCATTCGCCTTGCGCGTGATTTACGTAACACAATTAATGTGTAGAAATTTGAAGGAGATAGAACGCGCTTTCTTATGTGTCCACGTGTAATGCTCGGTTGAAAGCCTTTTGGCTGGATCTGGAGGTTTTATTAGATTGCCGAAATATAGTGTCTCTGACAAGGATACGCAGAGAAATTAGAAATTATGGACGCAATTCCCTTCGAAGGAAATCAGACGTTTGAAAACATTGAGCTGACGCGTGCTAACAATAAGTGATTCCTTTGTACAGGTCCATCGTATAATTAATAAGCGGGCGTATCTATAATAGGTAAAAATGTCATTCTGCTTGACGACTGTGAAATATAGTAGAATAGCAATAATTTCAGATTTTTTTCGGATATCGGGTGAGATAAATCTCTGGACATCTATTATTCGCACGTTTTACTTGGAACGCTCCGTTATGCGAACAAGGACATCTTTTATTAGAATATCCCTTCTTCCATTATTTCGTTAAAGACGAAAATTTGTTCTACTTTGACGCATTGATGGCATGAGGGCAACGTCGTCGGTGGCATCAAAAGCATTATTTTTTTAGCCGGCATTCCGGAACTCCAGAATTGGTTTATGGTTCTTCCCCTCTCTCCCTTCTTCTTTATATGGACAATAATCACCGTTCTACATAGGTAATATTTCTAAAATTTTTTATCTACCTAGAATTTCATTTAAAGTACACGAACAAAATTACGTGCGCTCTGCTAAGGAGTTTCCCTAGTGTGAAAAAGCTGAAAGTTAGATGATTTTTGAAAATTTTTAAAATGAAAATTACAACACCAATTAATCTAAGACTTTTTGTGTGTATTGTACTACATTTGTGGAATATTTAAAAAATTTTCACATACACAAATATCAAATTGTTTGGCTTAATTATTTTTTGTCGCGAAGGTATCGTTTCCCACGAGCATAAAACAATTTGAAAGAAGGGCAGTCTTTTAATAAATGTTAATAAGTATGGAGGGTTGAAGGAACGGGCGCGCGCGCCTTGCCTCGTCATTTTGCGGCCGCGCGTAGCCAAACGCGCGAAGAAACGTTGTCATCGTCGTCGCCGCCGCTACTAATTTCGTATATCAGATGGAATTTGCACATAGGTGCACCGGCCTTTTATTTATAACCATGCGGATCTCGCACCTCGCAACGGAACGATCGGTCGCTCGCTCGCGGCGCATCGAAACCAGTTTGGTGAATATAAAAACGGTTCTTTTTCATCACTGAACCACCAGTATCTTCTATATTTCTGTATTCAAGGCCGTGCAACCATTCACGTTCAAGGTCACTTTAACAACGATGCGGTCGTATGATGCGAGTATTCCACGATCGGTTACTTTTTCTAATTTACCGAACCTGAGCAGCCCCCGAGGTGAGGTCACGCTCCTTTCACGGAAATGTATAGTCGCTTTCGTGCTTTTCAACCGGATGATCATTGGGCATCTTCCATTCTCACGCTTCGATTAATAAATAATTCTCAGATTAATAAATATTGCATCGATACTTGTTAGTTCGTTTTATTCTCATTTGCAATGCTTAAACTATATCAATAATTTAAAGCGAAAAAAAAAATTTCCTTCAAGATTTTTCGTGGTTAAAGAAAATTTTAAAATACTTTCACACAGAGATAAAAATGTTTGAAATTAAATTATTTCTATTTTATTATCTTTGAAGTCTCTCTCTCTCTCTCTCTCTCTCTCTCTCTCTCTCTCTCTCTCTCTCTCTCTCTCTCTCTCTCTCTCAATAAGTATTTTAATAAGATTAGAAGAAAATGTTCGAAATATGTCAAATTGCTGCACATTATCGTTACAAGCATAGTTATCATCTGCCCCAATTGAAAGCAGACAATTGAAAGATTAATTCTTCGAATATCAAACTTTCTATCAAATGGAGAAACTTTTCATCCCTTTCTTCTTGGCACTTTTTGCTTTTCTCCATTAGTGTGCCTTGAAATAAGAGATTGGTTCTATTTTTAATTCGACCTGAAACATTATAGACGAACTAATCGTTGTAACGAAAGATCCACTCTACAGACTAGCGGTCGATAAAATTGAAAATAAAGAACTTGCAAAGTTAATAAAAAATTGCATTGATGTCAAAATATTTTTATTAAAATTTTGAAAAAGTGGGCTTATAATACAATACATATAAAGAATAAATGTTTAACTATTATGTTAAACTATTAACATAACTATTTAATAAATAAATACATAGTTTTATTATTACAATTTAAATTTCCTTTTTGCGATCAATTTTGATTCTGTATAAAATAAAACGTTTTATCGTTTTATTACAAATATAGTATAACAACAATTTAACATTTAATGTAACATTTAACATTTAATATTTTATCTTCATAAAATTTAACATCAACTTTTGCATATTTTAAATACGATACATCATATTTATCTACGATACAAAACTTAAAAGCTTTATTGTATATAAAAATTTAGTAACTCAAAAAATATTCGTTAAATACTTTTACACGTTGACGCCATATTGTTTTGCTTCAGAGCCTATTCAGACTCTTAGTTCAAGCGACGCTAGTCACCCTTATTAAACCTACTATGCTCCCAGTTGTGCGGGCGATAACAAGGGCTAATGTGTCATTCACAACTTTATCTTATCTTCTTTACGGCCATCAGCTACGTAGGCGAAACGGCGTTCATTAAACGCGTGAAAATGGATTTCGACAATTCGATTAGGGACTGCGTATTGTTGCTCGTGAAGTAGACGTAAGAGCGCAACTTGATTCGGCAATTCGGGTCGCGATTCAGCAGCGACGTCGATCATAGCTCGGCGAGAGTCATAGAGTAATGAAGGTGGCGCAATCCTTTCTGCGCGTGACTAGGACAGTAGGGAAAAAACTAGGACGACGCGAAGCGCGCATCCATCTCTTTAATCACGTATCATAAATATCAGATTGTCATAAAAAGTGGGACGGATTTCGTAAGTGTCCCACGGTGGGCGGACCTGAAGAAAAACTTCCGAAAAGAGGACACGTGCTCCACAATAAGAACGGTCGTTCCTGGTCATTCCTGGGAAACCAGCGCGGCGTAGGGTAACGGAAACCGTGCGCGCGCACGAGCGGCATGCGCCTTCGTTTAGAAACTCACGAATTTCATAATTATTGTATTATGTCGCAAGACGGTGTCTGTGTACCCATTCGTCCGTCCGTCCGTCCNTCCGTTCGTCCGGCCATTCGTCCGTCCGCCCGCTCATTCGACTCCTACCTCCGTGCGGGCACGCTCGCGCCACGCTGGTGGGAGAGAAAGGTTAGGTTGAGGCAAGGGATTGTGTAATCTCCTCGTTGAGCGAAGTCTCATCGTCTTCTTTTCTCCGAAGCTTTTACTTCTTTCTTGTCTGGCGCGCGGGCGCTCATGCATGCGCGCGAGCACCGCAAATTCACGCCGGAGGGCCCGGGTCTTCCCCTCGGCCGCCTCGTATTACGTAAGCATTATTTCGTCGCGATAATAGCCGGCCGCATATTAGCGTGTCATTAATCGAAATACCTGATGTCCGACGGGGGGAGACAGACAGGTGCGCGCATGCGTTATCGCGTTCGCGTAGCTGCGCGCGGCCGCATTTCGAATTTTTGTTTCGTTGCGCGTCGCGAGTCCGTTCGATTTCACGCCTCCGCAACGCACTCTGAACTTTGCTGCAGTTCCTTTTCTAGGTGACAACATGGAACGAATACAACTTGGGTTCTGTTTAATAACCTCGTTCTTTTGTCCCGCTTGGTTTAAACTTTATTAGCGCAGCAGGGACATGTTAAGATTATAATTAGGATCATCTCAAGTTTCACTTCAGTATTGATTTCTTTCTTTGGGTCTCTCAATTTTAGCGCATAAAGATTCTCCGACTTATGTACTTTTAATTTAATGGTTACTCTCTAATGGCTACTCTAATAACGATACAAGAATTTTTAAAGCCAAAATTAAGTCAGAACTCTCAAAAGTTGAAGCAAATCATGTAATACAAAGAAAGAAGAAAGAATTAAGAGTCAATGTCTTAATGCATGTTAAAATTAATATATTTGAACAAAGTTCATAATACCACAAATTCGAACGTTTTAGCTCAATTTCGAGTCAACTTCAGCGAAGTAAGATGTCATATACCTAAAGAGCAATTTGAATTTATAAAAGGATAAGAAATTTTTAAGATCCCAAGATCAGCAAATGCATGTATTCGCTCGCCCAATGCAAGTAACCGCCTTCTTTATTCGCCGTGAAGACAAAGTATTTCCAACGAATCTTTTCCAGAGCACAAGTTTTTTTTTTCGCGCTCTTTCGCAACACGCGCGCGCGCGGACAACTTGGCTAATGTCGCGTCGCGTCGCGTCGCGAGTATGTCACCGTGTCACTCACGGAGGGATCCCAAGCCCAGTGATTGGCCCGGCTGTGGGCGAGCACGATCACGTGGTCCCTCGTTAATTTTTATGGGGAGAATCTGACGTCACGCCGGACCCGTGGACCAGATTCGCCGAGTGGATTTCCCTTTCTTTTCGATGCGCGCGCGCGCGCGCGCACGCGAGCATTGTGCCCTCTCATCCCGAGTTCGGCGCACCAAGACTGTTTATCAATGCGAACCTAGGCGCAAACCGGATATAGATCGCATTCTTCGGGAGGTTCGTGCCGCCGCGCACCGGCCGCGCGATTCGAGCCATTTGACGCAAACGACCTACGAATACTTGAATGGACGACATAAATAGGTCCGCGATACTCTGTCACCGATGTTATCTGTTATGTGTACGTAAATAGAGCGAGAGATGAAGCCAATAGAGCGTATACCCGTAACAAGATATTGTTTTACTGTGCATTATTGCGCTCCAGTTTAAAAATCTATTCTACCGTCGATACGTGGGTTCGATTATTCTGCCATTTTTAAGAAAATCAAGACGCAACGTCGAGTAATTGCTCTATTCTCAAATAATTTATGAGACTAAATCTTGCTTCTAAAAGAATATGATTTTTACTTTGTTTATTTATTGTTATTATTTCAAACCATGAACAATTTTTGTTTAATTTTTTTTAGGTCAATAAAAATAATTTGTACTATTTATTTTGTATCCAATTTGTACTGTATACAATTTGTATACAGTATACATTTGTATACAGTATACATTTGTATACTGTATACAATTTGTATTTGTATTGTATACAATTTATACTACTGCACTTTGTTTCTCATTGTAATTTGTATTATATCATGTATAATTTTTTTCTCTTGTTGATTAAAGTTAAATCGCAATTTTTGTAGCGATAATCTATATATAAAGTAAATTATTTTATAGAATCTAAATTCTTGAATTTGAATTTTTTAACGCAAACGAGAGAGGATATTCGATTAGCTGACCAGTAATTCTGTGAAAATGGAACTTTTCCGGTAGGCGTGCTGTAAAGTTACGTAATAAACGGGCTGCGAGAATCGCGTGCGCCGTTTCTCTAATGATCGAGAATCAATAGAAATGCGTCTTCTTTGAATCGCATATTCATTAACTTTGCGTGACTGACTGAGACTTTTTTTCGTCATATTTGTTGTGTGTCACATCAATTTTAAATCAGTTGTCATCAAATGCACATTTTTTTTTTAAATTGTCGAGTTTATTTCTCGTAAAAAAAGACAATATAAAAGACAATTCGTTCACCCAAAAAAGAATAATTTTGTTATACATGGAATCCTCTAAATCTAAGAGGATTTTACTCTTATTTTGGCCTCAAAAGGAAATCCTCTGAAATCAAAAGAAAAATAGAAAAATATAAACAAGATAATTTTCACTTTATTGAAAGAGGAATGTGTTTGTTGTAAAACAATAAGCTTAGAATATGACATTATGGGAAAAATCACTTTAAATGTAAAATATTTTTTTTTTGGTGTTGACAATTTTAACATAATCACATGGAGAATAAATCGCGTTACGAAGCTCTTCGTTGGTTTCACGCCTGAAGAATGTTAAGCATTTGTAATTAATTACAATAAATGCAGGCAGTGGTATTCAATTAGTGTTAGATCTAGGCGCGTGTAACACTTTGATAACTCTATGAGGCGAGACATGGCAGGTTTACGGTAATTAAGCGCACGGCACTCGAAATCGTCAAAGTGCATTTATCAAAAGCGTAAAAGAAATAATGATTGTAATTTCGTTATTACCATTCACGTCAAGTGTCCCTGTATTTACGCGATAAATAAAAATCCACGCAAATGAAAACATATAAAATCACATATAAAATCTGCGAAAGCATTGTTCGTAGCATATATTCGAGATGTCTTCCCAAAAACTTTCATTATTGTGACTTTGATCGATTAAAATAATTCTCTAATGTTGGTTCTACGATTTGAAGAAAGTAGGCGAGTTCTATGGACACTTTGTAGATCGTAGTAGACAGAAATTTTGGGGCGTGCGGTTTTCTCCTCGCCTCGCAGCCGTTGCGGAAATTTATCAGGCACGATAAATTTCGGCGAGTAAGAAGCAGAGAACAGGAGAAGAGGGAAGACAAATCAAGCATAATCGCGCGAAACTTCCGGATTCGTGATATATTCCGGATTCAGAATCCAAATGCGACGCGCGGCATTGGAATCGCGATTCTTGCCGCCTCCCTATGTCCGGCAGTTCGAACGTAAATTCCATCAGTGTCACGATTCGGCCGTGCATATTGGCCAATCGCAACTGATCGAGAATTTCCCCCCATATCTATATGCTTAGGGCCCGCCGCCCACGTGAATCGTTACCACCCACTCGGTGGCCACTGAGAATCGTTGAATCCCTATCCATTGTACCGTGCTTTTAGCCCTCTGAGCAATGGCGTAGCCTGATTCATGGAGTCAATGAGATTCCTTCACAAAACAATAAGAAAAGTAGCTAATTAGAGTAATTAATATTTCAATCATTTTGCTTGCGAAGCTAGAGATAATTTTTCGTAATGTATTCGTCAAGAAAGACTGAAATTTGCAAATGCATACGTCTGGCGCGTCAAAGTTTATCTTTCTTCTTCGTTTCGCGCCCGCATAATGCCCGCTAGTTTGCATATCTCTGTCGCAACGAAATGCACTTATTCAATTGATGCAATATATTTTTGATACTTTCTATTATAGCGATTTTTTCTTATTCCGTAACCGATGATTGTCCCAAATGGAAATCGCCTGGATTTTCGTAAAGATTCAAATTTAAACAATTTATCGTCTTTCGTCATTTTTGTCAATCGCTCGCAAGTTTTCGTAATCGGGTTTTACAATCTAAAATAATGGAAACTGGCAGAATGGTTTCTTAATAAAATTTTCAAGATCAGTCTTACATATGTATGAGTTTCGAAGTAGATTTTTCGTTTGCGGAGGCTTTATTTTCGTTTCAAAATGAGACGAAGAAAAATGCGATGTTATTACCTTTGAGACACGATGGCCGTGTCATGGCTGTCGTGTCTGAAAGCGAGAATGTTTCAGAAGGTTGAAAGGGAAACAAGAACGTTGCACGCACGTGCGCCAGCGTGATCCGCGTGCTAAGCCACGCGTGCGGGGCACATTGCTTTGCCAATACGATCCACGAATTGGGTTATTTCGAAAGTGTGTAAACATTCGAACATAAACAGCGTGAAAGAACATTGCGATACCAATAAGAATACAGCGTGAAAGAACATTGCGATACCAAGAAGAATCGCCAGTGCTAACAACGCTCCGATCGCGAACGAAAGTTTCACTAGAGTTTTGTTTCGTTGTTGTGATTCATTAATGATATGCAATACGGTTTGTTTTATTAATAGCAAATTGCTTAATTTTTGTCAAGAGCTATTGAATCTCGTGTGCATCGCGCGATCGTAGTCTTGCGAAATTGATGATGGAGCAATAATTAAGAGAATTTGCCGATATGAAGAAACGTCAATAATCTTCTCTATATAAGTTTTTAAATAAAACGATATAACAACTGGAGTTTTAACAAAGATTTGTGATAATAATTTTGATAAAAATATATATACATATATATATATATATATATATATATATATATATATATTAATTTTGAGATTCATGTTTTATTAAAATACGCTTGGAAACATTATTATAATATGACTCTTTTATTTGAGATATTTTATAATTACATACGTATACACACTACCGCGCTTTTAATTATTCAAACGACAGATTTTTTTATACTGATTCTCAAAGTTAAATAAATATTTCATAATGTTGTTAGCATTGATAACACTTTAATAGAATAATTGTTATTTTTATTGTATATTAGTTATAATTGTACATATTCTAAATTTAAATTATGAGACAACGTTTGTCAAACTATTTCCAATTATTTCTGAATGAGGATACTATTATTATTTTATTTATTAAAATCTATATTTTCTACAAAGGAGAACAAATTACAAAAGACAGATTAAGGGAAAATACTAACAAAAACTTTGAATAAAATTAGTTTGAATGAAGAAATTTGTAAAGCAGTAGTGAAATATATAAGAACATAAATAAGAATTAATAAATAATAATTTTTTAAATAAATATATTATAATTTATTCATATAAAGTTTATCGTATAAAACAGTTTATTTCAATAAATATTTTTTCTAGAGACCTGTAACCTTTTGTTTTTTTGAACTCTTGAAGCTGTTCGAATAATTGTATATCTGAATTGTATATATGTATATCTGAAGATATATAAATAGTAAAAAAGTTTGCAATTATAATATAACAATGATCATAAATGATGCAAGCCGATTATATCTAAAACTGTACAAATTTTCTCGGACTTCTATTCATCTAACGGAACAAAAACACCATTTATAGGAAACAAACGATTTGAATCTGTAGGGAAGCATTAGTGCCAGGCCTCTTTCCTCGTTCGATGAAAGAGGGCTAGCTCGAGGGTCGAAAGCATAGGTCCGCGCCTAGATCCGTGTCGCGTCGAGTTTGCCGTCACCGCGGTCGTGTCACGAAGGCCCGGGTCCGTGTCACGAAACGGAATAAGAGAAAAAACGAAAGAGAGAGAGGGGGGGGAGGGAGGCGCGAAAATACATATAAATACATATGTATGCACAGGCATGTATGTACGCGCCGAGGAAGCGCGCGAGTGGCGCGCCTTCGGCCGGCCGGCCGGCCGAAACAAAATCGCGGAGCCGCAGGATGATGGTATGGTTGCGTTGCGCGCTCGACTCCACGCAGTATCGATAGTATCGCGCGGGGCTTGAAGGGGAGCGGGGGTCGACGGCGCGAAAGAAGGAGAAGAGCGCGAGAGAGAGTCGTGAGAGCGAGAGAGGGTATACAGGGTGGTGGAGGCGGTAATGTGGAGCGGATGGAGGAGAGACGGGGGGGGGGGGTAGTGCGCGGCGGTAGTGTACCGCGTGGTCGGCAGAGGCAGGTAGGGGCCGCGGGGGGTAGCGGGAGGAGGGGACTACGTCGGCGTACAGGGCGGCACAGGCAGAAGTGGACTGGCAAGAGCGCGATTCAACCTCCTTTCACTTTCAACGAGCGCGCTTGCTCGCTCGCTCGCTGGTACGTTCGTTTCGTATGTTTCTCGTTTGCTCACACTCGCGCTCATTCGCCGTTTCATGCGAACGGCGCGAGTGGCCCGCGTACGAAAATAGGCAACGCCGCCGTTTTCGCCAGGCGACCGGGCCCTCTCGGTGCCCCGGACCCCGCGAGAGAGTTCAGAGGCAACGAGCGCCCGCGAATACCGAAATCCCCATGATGGCGGTGCGCGAGGGTGGCTCGTGGCCGCTTGGAAACGGTAAAAAGGAGATGACGGGTGAACGAGCTCGCGAAGAAGCTTCTTAGACCGATATGTCATAGTCCATTCTTATATTTAAGGTCATCTTGGCAGACAGCATCACACACAGCATCAGAAATGCCTGGTCACTCGAAGTTGGCAGCATTTAGAGTTTACCTTTCTTCTTCTACTCCTTCCACATTGAAGAGAAAAAGATAAATTCTGAACGCGGCCAATTTCATGGGCCTAAGCATTAATGACGCCATGTGTACAGACTAAGATGTTGCGAACCAATCACAGAGCCGTATTATAGTATCTTAAAACATTATTTAAGACGATCTTGAAATAAGAACGGACTATGAATACTGGCTTTAGATAACCAGATGGTTCGGAAGCAATCGGAAGTTTGATGTGGCGAAAAGGGATTTCGTCATGGGTAGCTCCAGTATTTGTCTGTCATGGGTATTTGTCTCATTTTCCTGTATTTGTAGATTTTTTTTTGATGTTGACTTTTTAGTTACCGATAATTTTTAGTTACTTGATAATTGGATGTAGCTTTCAAATCAAGAAACGTCTGTATGATTCGGGACTGTTTGTATTAGTAATTCCAAGGAAATCAAAGGTCACGCGATATATTTCAGATTTCATACTATTGGAAGCGAAAGCATTCTAATGCCCTCGTAAAATAGGTGTGAGGATATCTTTGTAACCAACCTGGGGAAGATTGTAACTAGCGATAGAATTATATATACAGGATGTTCAAAAACTCAATGCTCAAACCGCTAGGAGTAGTAAAAGAGACTAAATTAAATGTTTTTTTTTTGTTCAACTATCTGAAAGTGTATCGAACGACTATTCAACCAGCACAGATAAAATTAAGAGAAATTGGAGAAGGTTGTTAGGTATAATATATTTTTTTATATTTTGCATTACTTTATTTATTTTATTATGACAGTGCCCAAACTGCTAGGAATAATACAAAGTAAATAATTTTGTTAAACAACTCATGTTATTCACATATCATTAACCATATTTAATATCTACTTAAAAATCCGAGTTAAATCTAATATTTATTTTCTACAATTTGAATAATATTTACAAAAAATAATATTTTTCATACATTGTATTTGCGTAAAGCATAGAATCGTCAAGAGCATTGTAATATTTTGTTTGAATTTAAAAAATTAAGTTATTAGTTTAAAGAATGTATAAATGTGAAAAGATTTTAAGCAACTTTTTTATATTCTATATTTTTCTATATTTTTAATTATATTTTTATTATATGTATTTAATTTAAATGACATGATCTTAATTGATAGCTTAATATTTGTAATTATCAAAAAATAACATATTTAAGTCATAAAGGATTTAAATCCATTTCGTCCAGATATCTATTTGAGAATACTGTTCTTTTATTTTTCGAAGTAATCACAGAGAATTCGAATGCCAATAAATTCAAACCTACTTATTAGATACTTATATACAGAGTGTTTAAAAATTTGACGCTAAAACTGCTAAAAAATTGCTAAAAAGCAAATGTAAAATAAAAGTTGCTTAAGATTTTTTGAGTTTTTATGCAAATACAATGTATGAAATATTATTCTCGTTCGCTAACTATTACAAGTTTTTTGTATTTCATACAATGTATGAAATACATCTCGTTCGCTAACTATTAAGTCAGAGTTACAATATTAACGGTCAGCAAATTTCACGATATACTCAGCGCATAATTTCATGAATGATATTTCATATTAAAATAACATTTTATTAAAAAATATTTAATAAAAGAATAACTTTGATAACCTAGCCAGACATAATGCCACTATTCATCTATCAAAATATGAAAAATAATAACAAAGTTATAATATAACACACATTGCGTGCGCATGTGCGCGCAAAAATTTTAATTTCAATTTAATCGGGACATTACTCGCTGATGAAAATTCTGTGAAGTATTAAGAAAAAAGATCTTTCAAAAAATAACAATCTGCCTTCGATGCAAATTTAATGTTCTGCATGGATATTAACGTAATTATAGTCAGATGTGCAAATAAATATAGATATTAATATTTATGCAACAAATACATTAATCATTGTGATATCAATGTATTTAAAAAGATTTAAATAATTTTTTAATATACTCATCTTTCGCTATAACAATTTCAATTGACGAATAAGGTACATTCAGAGAGGAATCTTGAAGAGAATACAATCTTCTTTTGCGATTTGTTGTACTTTTACTGCTCTTTTAGATCGATTTTTATCTTTTTCAACCGCAAACTCTCCTTAGATCGGTTTGACTGATCTTGACCAAACTTTGCACGGATTGAGGTCATGGCTCAGAAAATAGATTGTTATCTATATAAGCATTTTGATCAAATCATGCCCTTGAGGAATTATCAAATGATTTTACAAACGAAAATTTTGAAATGGCTCGCGCTTAACTCAAATTTTGATTTAGTCTTTTGCTCGCAAAACAATAATTCCGTGCTAGTATATTTGCTCGCAAAACAATTCCGCTAGTATATTTTAAGCGAAAGAGGATCTCTCGATAAAGAGCAATTCGCGAATACAAATCGGTGCAAAAATATTTTTGAAAATTAACCGCCTCGATGTTGTAAATACTTTTCGGACCATGTTTCTTTGCGAAAAGTACCGATTGCTCGACAAGTTGTCCGACGCGAGTAAAGCGTAAAAAAGCGTAAAAAAAAACGTGCTCACGAGAGGCTCCCTGCATGCTGATCGATAATTATGGATTATCCGAATGACCATTACGATGCCTATTTTCTTCGCGCTGTTGGCGGTTACAGGCCGACATGGGTGTAATGCCGTTTAAGCCGCACATACGTCGCTTCTGGCCGACCAGCTGTTCTCTAGAATACTTGAAGATACGCTCTTCGTCAAATGTTTGTGATTCGAACCGAGCCGCAGCATTTGTCGAGCCATTTAAATACCGAATCGTGTAACTCTTGAAAGATTTGAAAGATGTATTGAGCAATTGTAATTGGTTTTATAAGTGCAGGACGTGATTTTCGGTCCATTCTCCGCTTCGTGAAAGAAGCGAATCTGTATATGTATATACTCCGAAATGAATCTCATAAATTTATGGAACATTTACGATGATTTTTAGACTTTTAGACTTGGACTTTTTTGGCATTTGATCTTACGAGGGAAGGTCCCCAACTGATTCACCGTTTTTTATTCAAAACCTATGTAGAAATGTTGTAGGTGATTCTAATAGCATATTTTGTAAGTTATAGCCTATCTTTGCGTTAAAACAAAATAGCAGGATAATAAATATTGATATAAAATTATGAAATAAACTATATAAAAAATTATTTTTAACGAACTAAATGTGTCTTGAGCATTGTTTGAATCGCACATGTTATCATTAATTACAAATAAATTTAAAACATACAAAAAAATTTTTTTTAATTAAAAATTAAAAAAACAAGACAGGACCCCGCACAGAACCTTATGGAAATTGAATTTCGGTCGAATCGTGAAACTTCAGAAAAGATTCAATTTCCATAAGGTTGTGTGCGGGGTCCTTTAAAAATTTAAGAAAAATAAAAAAATAAAAATGTAAAAAAATTCAATTCCTTTACCATTGATGATCCCGTTTGAAAAAAGACTATAAGTGAATTTTTAATTAAAAGGAGCTTTTTTCACTTCAATTTTGTAAAGATTTTTTAATCGCCATTTTGTTTTAACGCAAAGATAAGGGCTGTAACTTATAGAATATGCTATTGGAATCACCTACAACATTTCTGCATAGATTTTAAATAAAAAACGGTGAAACAGCTAGGGACCTTTCCTCGTTAGATAAGTTTCTAAATCAATGATTAGATTTAAAAAGTTGATCAAAATAATAAATATTGAATTTAAACGACCAATAATCGCCCTTATTTGTCGAAGAAAATTTATATTCTGACATGAAACTCGAGAACTACCAGCGATATTCGAAGAAGAATCGCGAGTGTGGCTGGGAATTCCAAACTCCAGTAAAATCCAGGTGCGCGTCATGTGTGAAACTCCGCGTTTATTCCCGACGACGCTGCGTTCGTGCGCAAAAGTTTTCGAAACAACCCGGCGACGACGAGACTCGATCAATCCCGCGCGGCAGATGGCTCGTTATCAGCGGCCAGTTTGAAGAAGCCGGTGCGCATGCTTCACGGCTTCAGACAGGCTTTTATTCGCGATAACGTAATATGCAGAACGCGGGAAACGAAGCGCCATGGAATATATGCCGAGCACGGTGATTTGCGCAGCGCTCGCGCGCGTACATATAACAGAAATAGCATGCGGTGCACTCTCACGCTTTTGTCCTACTTATCCGGCGATTAGCAATGATTTCCGCTTTCGTCCGACTCGGAAGACCGCGCTCCCCCAAGGTTGCTTCGTTCGATCGCGCGCGCGTGCGCGCGCACGCTAAAGAGACTTTTCTTGAGAATAATGCGATCGGGCGATTGCTGTTTTTCGACCTCTTTTGCGTTCAAGATTACGAACTAACCGTGTCGCGTCGAAAAATTCCCGATCTTTCTATGTCATGTATTCACGAAACGTATGATAATAATAATAATAATAATAATAGTAATAATAAAATTTATTGCTGTGAATACAAATCAAAGAACAAATACAATTGAGATAATAAGAATTAAATTAAAATTGTAATGCAGTAAAGCAATTAAGACACCAACAAGACTGCTGCTGTAAAATCTTCCAAAAAATTAATAAAGTATAACAGATTGTATAGAGTATATAATATATAAGATTCTTCAGATATTCATCCAAATTCTGAGATAAAGCTTAATTTAATTAAATCTTTACTGACACGAGGAAAAATATTTTATAAAAATATAATATAACAATAAGTGATTTTTTTATCGTTAATGAAAATAATAAAATAATAGTAATAGAAATACCTTTGTCTGCCTGGTCGGGCTAGATCTTTATGCCTTTAGTAATATTATGCGTATAATGTTGATCTTGAAACAGTCTTAAACTGAAATCGAAATGGTATATACGTAATTAATTCATAATCAATTTAATAATAATGATGCTAAATAATCTTTCTGAAGAGTCAGAATCGTAAAATTTGCAATACAAATATATAATATACGAAACAAATATAAGTGACAAGTGCGAGAACATTTAACCATGTTGCCTGAGACGTAGATTTTTCTATCGATTTTTTTTCAAGCTTGCATGATGTTCGCATTTCTTACATTCCCTGAGAAATCAGGTGCGACTCGGCCTTCAGGCGATCGGCGCGTAGGCCAACGGAGAAATCATTCAAGGATAAAAAAAACGCTCCGTGTATGCTGCGACTCTCAAACGTGTTAATTAAAGGTTTAAGAATAAATGCGAGGTACACACGTGACACACACACACACACACACACACACACACACACACACACACACACACACACACACACACACACACACACACACACACACACACATATATATAGACATCGCGCTGAATCAGCAATTCTCCCTATTGTTTCAGCCGTGCGGGCGGACCGAATGCGGGGCGGTAGAAACAAATTCGGACCCATGTACAAGAGGGACCGAGCGCGGAAGCTGCAGCTGATACGCCAGCGGCAACTGGCGATCCAGACGATACGCGGTAGCCTCGGCGACCCGACCAGCTACTCGTCCGCGGTCGCGCCCTTGATGCACATCAAGCAGGAGATCCAAATACCTCAGGTCTCGAGTCTGACCTCGTCGCCGGACTCGAGCCCGTCCCCCGCGACCGTGGCCGCGGGTCTGGTCACGACGCAGGCCAGCGGCAGCGGGGCCGGCCAGCACCAGCTGATCGCACCGTCCAGCCAGCCAAACATCGGTACTAGCGGTAGCAGCGGCGGCGGCGGCAGCGGCGGTGGTGGCGGCGGCGGCGGCGGCGGTGGCGGCGGCAATCATCTGCACAACCTCAACCCAGGCCTGGACAGTAAACTCTGGGCCGCGAACTCCACCACCCCCGGCACGAAGGTCTTCAACTTCGGCGAGCAGTCCGCGCAGCCACACGGCGGCGGGGTGCCAAGTTACGGGGCCAATCCCCCCGTCGCCCTCAAGACACTTAGTCCAATGATAAGGGAGTTTCTGGGGTCGATCGACGACCGCGAATGGCAGACGTCGCTCTTCGGACTGTTGCAAAGCCAAACGTATAATCAGTGTGAAGTGGACCTGTTCGAATTAATGTGCAAAGTGCTCGATCAGAATTTGTTTTCACAGGTAGACTGGGCTAGAAACTCGACGTTCTTCAAGGATCTCAAGGTGAGCATCTCCGGGCATCTAGGTTGCCGCAAATCTCTTCTAGATCGAAGCCAGAGCATCGTCTAGCTTCTTTCCTTCTCTCTCTCTCTCTCTCTCTCTCTCTCTCTCTCTCTCTCTCTCCTCCTCTGTCATCACCAAGATTGTCGCCTTTTTTTCCCGCGACACTTCGATTTGACGTAGAGACATGTAAACGTGTAACGATGTCGTTGGAAGTAACCGCAACTCGATTTCATCGAGGATCTCCTCGACGAGAGAAAAGTTCGTTCTTACCGATAAATAACTCGCTGCCTGGCCTGTGCTCGGTGCCACGAGCGGGGATGTGAGGTAACCGGCGGCATTGCACAATCACTGAATGATTTCAAGCATCGCCTCATATCTAGGTCATAACAAGATACGTTTCTGGGTTATGGCGGTTGCCCCAAAGCGGGACCGCGTTAATTATAAATTGCATACTTTAACCGGTCGTTTTGTAATAACTTTTTATTTTTGCTCCAACACGGCGGATTTGTTAACGACGATGCAAAGCAGACCGAGGCCATTTTGTTGAAACTTTTCGCCGACAATATGGTACACGTTGCCGTCTGATCTTCATTGCAGTCTCATTAAAATCGTGTCGCGCTTCTAAGAGAAATTCTTTTTTTAATGCTCTTTTCTATTTCCGTAATATAAACATAAAACATCACACATACTTGAGAATTGTATTTTTGCAGTATTCTCTGCTGCAGGAAAAAACTGGTTTTTTCTCTGATTTAATGAAAAACCCAATTGAAGCGCTCAACCGATATTTATCAAATATTTATTTATTAATTGATATTAAAATTATTTATATCTGATTTATAAATTTCCATTTTAACAATCTTTCCATTACACGAATTTTTATCGTTACGCTATTGTGCACGATTTCTTTTTAATATTAAAATTCCAAATTGAATACAATTGAATACATTACTTCCCAAATTATATATTATTTTTCTCTTTGTATTTATACATATATTTATTACATCTAACACTTGTACGGCAATGTTATTTGCTAGGTTGACGATCAAATGAAATTGCTGCAACACTCTTGGTCGGATATGTTGGTGCTAGATCACCTTCATCATAGGTTACACAATAATTTACCTGATGAGACGACGCTTCACAATGGCCAAAAATTTGATCTTCTTTGCCTCGGCCTACTCGGAGTTCCTTCCTTGGCCGAAACCTTCAGGGAATTGTCCAAGACGCTTCAGGAACTAAAATTCGACGTTCCAGAATATATATGCATGAAATTCCTAATGCTGCTGAATCACGGTAAGTATACACAATTAAAAAGTTCAACTATGTCTTCTCGGCTCGTAAGCGACGAGCTTCAAAAGGCAATTGTAGATGATAATTGAGTTGATAAGATCCACGCAATCGTGCAGTCATGTTTTACGTAGTTTTTTAGAACTATAATGCAAAAATCGCATCGAATCGTGAAATTGATCGCATCATAATTTGTTTTTTTTTTGTTCTCTGTTCCACTTTCAAATGTGTATGTATGTACGCCTTATTCCAATACCTTGTAATGTTCAAGTCATTATATCTTTTACATAAATATGTATTTAATTTGCTGCAGATGTCCGTGGATTAGTAAACAAGAAACATGTGCAAGACGGTCACGAACAGGTTCAACAGGAGCTTATGGAATACACGCTAAATCATCATCCAACTGTAATGGTGCGTTTTATTGCGAAACATTTTCTCTTATAATTGTATGACCTGAAGCAGATCAAAATTAGTTAATTGTCTGTATTTTTGCTTTATCTAGGATAAATTTAACAAACTGCTAGCAGTATTACCGGACATTCACGAGGTGGCAACCAAGGGAGAGGAGCATCTTTATCAGAAACATTGTAATGGAGGCGCGCCAACGCAAACGCTTCTCATGGAGATGCTTCACGCCAAAAGAAAATGAAACGATCAGTTTTACTTGGTAATCTTTGCCATCGAATAAAAAAGAAGTCCGTTATTACATATATACACTATATACACACATATATATATATATATATATATATATATATATATATATATATATATATATATATATATATATATATATATATATAGAGGTATGTATATATGTACATATATCGAAAGTCTTGTTAACGCCCCTAATCGTGAGACAGAGTGGACCTCAAAGTACCTATTAAGAGCTAAACGCTGCTAGGGTATCGGACCAAGTAATGGGGCCCTGGTTCATGAAATACCTAGGCATACAAATCAAGTATAGACATACATACTTTACACACACATAAATATATATATTATATATACATAGTATATGTATTATAAAGTGTATCTAAATATATAAACGCAATGACATATATTTTCTATATTTGATGTTGAAGTTTTAGAGATGTATCCGTGGAGAATTACCCCTGTTAAAATGGGTATAAGCGCAGGGAAACAGTAAGCAAGATGCCTTGAAAACAGTACAAAGGGTGGTTAACAAAAAAAATATTGGTCAAAGGGCAGGCAACTTTTGTCTAAATAAGTAAAGCTATTTTTCTAATACTTAGAGGCGAATTTATTTTTAAGCATACCACACTGAAGCCTTGCTCTCACTCAAACGAGAAAATATATCGTACCGCTAAAAGAGAATCAAATTCTCTCTCCAGATCAATTGTGCTTCTGCAAGGGATTCAATGGGCATACTTGAATGACAATGAACTTGCATGTGATATAACATATGTGTTTGTCGCACGGCCACCTGGGCATCCTTAGGATTTCCTATAAAGAAAAAAAATCTGCATTTTTGTCACACTTGCACACAGCGGGGCTACTACATTGTAAATACTAGTTAACACATTCCAATTATGTTGTAAAGTACAGATCATGTTAAATATTGTAATTACAATATTTTGTGTATAGTTGAATAATGAAATGAAATAAATATATTTCTGTTGCTTACTTGAGGAAAATCATTAGCTACTTAATGTCTTCACTAATTTTAGGATCTTATTCATGTATTTTTCTTTATTACTTCTCAAATAGGTGGCGGAAAGGAATAACTACAAATTGCGATATTTTACTATTGTATGTTGTATCGTAATAAAGATTCTGTTTAAGAAATAAAAGAATCATATTGGAGCAAGGTTTATGTGGTCCTATAATGTCTAGCGGTTAATTCTAAATGTATAAGGTAATATTAATCGTATCGCAGTTGTTAAATAGAAAAAAATATATTTAGTAAGTGTTAAGATAGCGAACGAAAATAGTAATTTTTCACTAAATAGATTATTATTATTAATTATTAATATTATTATTGTTTAGCCAATAGTCAGAAATTCTTCAGTGCTGTGAAGGCTGTCTTTTCGACGCCTGTGGTATTTGAAGCTATTGGAAATTACATATTGTGTCAGATACAAAATTTAAACGTGACCACAGAGACAGAAATCTTTCCTTGCACCGGTAGATTGGTAATATTACCCGTTGTGCGACTCCTCTTGTTTTTATTCACGTATCAAACACGTACCTGCTGCAAAAAAAGGCTATTTTACTACTTTCACTTTTTCCACCGATCTTTCAATACATTTAACTAGATGTAAAGTGCTTGTTGGTAAGCGCGGAACTTGATGTCTCATGTTAGATTAAGACTCGAGTGTTAAATCAAATCAAGAGGAACGGTTATGAGTATATTACCAATGGAATTAAATCTTTTCTCAAGGGCAATGCATGTACTTATCGCGCAAGTAAAGATTTGTGTCCACCGTCAAGTTTGACCTTATACGCCGATATAGAAATATGTTAATGTTCCCAAATTTTCAAATCGTCCATCCAGTTTTCCATGTCGAACACAATGAAATTTGAAGTAGCCTAGGCTTATCATTGTTCTGATTTACAGTAATGCCTCTTGAAAAGAAAGAAAAAGATTATTTTTATTTAACTCACGACACGAATGATGACTACCTCTTCATATCTGTATTAAGTTTTTATATTTTTACACTTTTAGTAACCACATACCTCAGAATAGACGCCCAGATAGCAATTTGAATGGAACGAATGAATGTAACATACATAAACAGATATTTTTAATTCGTGTAGTATGTATAATTACACGTTAAGGAGCTGCGATGTAATACAATTTATTAAAAATATCGTACCTATTGTATGTCCACACGTTATTAGTTCTTAGTTAACTATTCTTATTGTATTTTCTGCAAATTAGTTCATAATTCTATCATTTACCATGTATTAGTTACTGCTGTCTCTCACAATTTGAAAAAATATTGCTTTAAATCATGCATTGCTGTTTGGGTAAGACGAATCCATGCTACCGTTTATTATTTATTGTATCGTCTTTTTTTCATCTCCGAGACCTACTGTTGAACGTGTCGGTCTGATAATTTTGGAACAAGTCGTATTAATCGCAAACATCCATATGTTATAAATGAGAAGAAAGCTCTATTCAAAAAGAAACAAAATAGCTCGAAATCAATTATCTCTGTACATATTTTGTATTGTAGAATAAGATATATAAAGTGTGACATATTAATTGTCTTTAAACTTTAATTTTAGGAAAACACGTTTTCTATAAATATTGCACAAGACTTTGAAGGGGATATTTAACGGCAATAATAGTGTCGCAAATCACGTGCCATTTTTTTGCAAATGATTATATATTTCTACTTTTTTTTCCAAACATAATTATTTTTCCTAATGAATTTAGATCAGGACCGAGGTCAAGGCAAATTCACGGTATGATTCTTTTAACATTAATGTAAGTTTTGCGTTAGTTATAACTATTCAAAAAACTCCGCAATTGTATAATAAAATTAACGTGTAAGTTTATGAAGACGGCATTTACACGTGTAAAATAACAAGCACAGAAGCATTTACGAGCACGTTTTTATTAATACAAGCATGTGAAAATTCGATATATGCGCTTAAAACTTACTGTATGTTAAAAAGTATTATACTCGGGAAAAAATAATCATGATTATTACTCCACATAAATGGCATCAAGTATTATAGACACTATATGTTCTCTTCGAAATTTTTACTCTATATATAAACGTTTTCTTCTAAAATTAGGACTTTTCTAAAATATTACTATGTCACGCTCTAAATGCTTCATTCTATATATACAATCCCGATTAACGACTCGATTTGTTACAAATTTATTAACCATTGTAATTTGTGAATACGACAATTGCAGCGTTGTGTACATTTTTTTATGTTAAATATGTACAGTTACCAATTATGATTGGCAAATAATCTAATTTAATATCGACGTGATTCTTTCTAATAAATCGTTGGAATAAAGTTTAAAAAGAAAAAAACTATTATGCGTTGTTAACACTGCCATTAGCAGTTGGCAATTGTAAATTATGTAGAAAAAATTAATTGACTGTAAATATATCTTTATTATTAACAGATAATTGTTCCTTTCTAGAGAGCTAACACTACTATTTTTATATATTATATTGATTGAAACCCATGATGATATTACTTCCCTCATTTTGGAACTTTAGGATTGCCACCAGATTACGAAAGATTTGACAGAGAGTTAAATAGTACAAGATCAATCGCTATATTGCTATTTTGCGAAGTTTCAAAATAGCATCTAGCGATTATTCATTCTTATTAGATATACAATTATTACAAAATTCAAGATCTTTGTGCGGTCGGAAAAAGAAAGAAAAGAATAGTATCATAATTCGTAACTCTCGAATATTGTTATTCATGTATTATCAAACAACGCACACAACACATACAGATACACATACACAACATATATTTGTTTGCTTTATATAAATATAAAAATGAAGAACGTTGCACAGTGACTAATAAAAATATTGGAACTATCGCAATCAATACCAATTGTGACTTGTGCTAAAACATATAACATCTTTACGCATTAAAATTTCTGTACTGAATTATGTTTTGTACATTTTTGTAATGCATTAACATTGCAACTTGTTTTGAGTTTGCAGTAAATAATTTATGACATCACTCTAATATAGATTATAAGATGTATAAATATATGACGAATAGAAAAACATTAACTGCTTGCTTGCTTAATACATTTTTCATAAATTAATGTTTCTCTTCTCAAATCAATACAGAAGTCAACGCATATTGTAAGTTATATAAAAAAGACTAACGATAAAAATGCGAGCAATTTAAGGATCTTGGTTTAAAATAAAATCTATTTATTATAAAATTTATTTCTATACAATATAGTAAATTAAAATAATTGAACGTTTCGATTGCACTTTTTTCAGCAACTACAATTAATATGAAAAAAATAAAAAAGTCAAGATAAAAAATTAACAACGAAAAAGAAAACAAGTTAAAAATTGTAATCACAATGACACTCATATAACTGAAATAGAAATCGCAACAACACAACATTGGTCTTCGGTAAGAAATTTCTCTCATCATCATTGTTACTTATAAAACTACTGAATGAAATAATAGATATGTAACTCCAGTTGTAACTGCTCTTAATGTGACCAAGGTGCAAATACAACATTTTATTTTCCATAAAACGCAATGATATATTTATAATGAATGCAGCACATTTTAGACTTTGTACAAATTATTATTGATGTATGTACATACAAATAATAAGACAAAAGTATATCGTTCTCATTGGTGTAACTAGGGGGGCCAAGGAGGGGTTCAAGTCCTCCGTTTCGCTCACAATTAGAAAACTGTCTAGTTCCCCTAGAAGACTGACCGCTTCCTCTCCCAGAAATTTCCGAAATGATAAATAATAATCTAAATAAAAATAATTACGGCACGCAGTTTAGAGGGCTGATGAAGATACGTCGGAAATATTTCCAGTATTTTATTTATTTATTTATTTTGTAAGTTTTGTAAGTTAATTGTGTCTTATTTAAATATTAAGATTTATGTTATATTTTATTCTAACTATTCCATTTCAATGAAAGAAGAAAGTATGAGCTATTAAATTGCTGATAAATAGAAGATCTTATGATAGAAAATTTTATTTCTCGGACTGAAAAAATTCCTAATTACGCCAATGATCTACGTTCTACGACTTTCTGCAGTCTGTACATAAATTATATACGCGATAATTGTGTCTAATCAATATGTTGTATGAGCAATTACAGTAAAATATCTTTCATGTGTATTTCTACAAGATTAATGAAATCTCAAATGAGATCTATCCTCAAATAGAAAATACAGTTCTCGACATATAACTGGTTCAAATTTTACGTTGGAGAAAATTGTTTAGTGTACAAATTTAATGCGCATCTGATTTCAAAAATGCATTATAAGCCTCCTCATTCATTAGGCTCTTCACCTCGTCTGAATTGCTCAACTCTACTTTGAATAGCCAACCGTCTTTGTAACAAGATTTGTTAATTAAAGCGGGTTTATTTTCGACCGCCTCATTTTTCTCCGTAACTTTCCCGCTGACTGGGCTTATCAGTTCTGAAGCTGCCTTCACTGATTCCAATGCTCCGCATTCCTCTAGAAAAGTCATAGTTACATAAATTGTGAGAAACACTGAAATTTCCATTCTAAATTTAAAAATTATGTTGTTATATAGGATGTCGCAGATATATCTACAAATAAAAAAAAAAGAAACTATATAAAAAGAAAGGAAAATTAGATAAGACAAAGCTGAAATCAATAATGATTAAATTTATGTTCTTAGTCAACAACTTAGACTTTTATTATCTAATCTTCTATTCATTTTATTGCATATATTAGAAGGTCATTATATCTTCGTTATAATCAACTTTTAAAAATAAGAAAAAAATGTACGTTATGAAGTTAAAACAATGGATATAGTTTTCTTCGATGGAACATTCTTATTTGGGTTTCTAGAGACAATCTTTTTAATGTCTGAAACTTTTTTGAAATTTAGATCGCGCTAAATAAGAAAACATTGTATCAGTTACCATCTTTTTTAATTATAGATCCTATGTCGGGAAGCTGCGCATACACCACGTCCCCAAGTGCGTCCTGCGCGTAATCCGATATACCGATTGTACCGATTTTTCCGTCCACCGTTATCCATTCGTGCTTATCGGTGTACCATCGTTCTGAAAAATCATGCATTTATCTCGTATCTTGCGACTCGACAGTAGTTTACTTAAACAAAGTTGCATCATTATAGATTTACAGTATAAATATACATAGTTTAAATATCGAGATAATCACAAAAGATGTGACAATACAAAGTATTGGTTCTACAGCGACTTTAATTAAATTTTAAATTGTTTTTATCGATAATTAATTTACTGATAGATATTAATACCTATATTATTTTCGTAACATGAATGATTAATCTTTTGTTTGATATATTGAAAAAGATTAAATCTTTTAATCTTTTAATTAGGAATACGAAATTGTGTAGAAACTTCACTTTAAATGTCTGCCAATCAAATTAATTAGTTGATTAAGTTAATGCGATGTTGATCGAACTGATTTGGTCATCATTGTTGATTTAAATACCCAAATAATACAGAAAATACAAAAAAAATTCTGAAATAATTTTTTTTCCATTTCATTTCTGTTCTAAAAGTATTCTTAAAAGTTTAAAAAAATTCGCTTTATGTCATCAATTTTAAACCTTTTTTCGAATACAAAAGGAATTTTTTTTATTTTCGTTCATGGAATCCTAAGTAATACGTAATGGTTCAAATACGTTATATATATATATATATATATATATATATATAT
>JAJVSH010000134.1:330772-344373 GCA_021460005.1 Tetramorium alpestre
TATTTTCTTTCCTTTTCTCTCTTACGATTACCTACAAATGGCGGAACCAATCAAAAGCTGGCCTTCGGTGTCCTAACTCTTACTAGAGGAACTCTAGTCTGTAAGTAGTGCGCTTTCTCTCGCACACCGCAAAGAGTGGGGAGGAGTACGGAGGGGATCGCTATGGAGACGCATAGCAACTTCTCCTCTTCGTGTCCCCACCACCTCCGTATTAGAAAGAGACATAACTACTTACGCTATTGCTCTCTCTTTCTAGTGTTGGCCCCAAGCTCTCTCACGGAACGCGCAGTCTATTATATAAGTCTATGGTATGTACGCCATATTGTTGATAGTAATGCAACGCATGCGCAGTAGCATTTCTCCGACGCTATTTCCACGGAGTACCGCTACTGGTTATACATATACTGTGACTATGGGCACATTCAGCAGAAAAAGCTGCTTGGTGAAAATAGCCCTTAAAGATGCTAATATTCAACGTCGCAACTATATAAATTATATAGATTGTGATGATCATCACGTGTAAACGCCGGTTTTTCATTATTAGATCGGATAAACAATTTTGAAGGCGTGTAAAAAATTGTCCATACTAAAAGTGTCAACAAAAACGTTAGTTTTTGACTATTATATCAAATTATTATCTGTCTTATGTAATCATTACATTTGTCGAACGACATAAACAATAGTGATGCTACTGCAAAAAATTTGTAATTATTCGCTAAGCAATACTTTCGACAACAAATTATGACAACTTTTAAAAAAACTAAATTAATTATACAATTTTCTACAGCTAGATTGATGAAGTCAAACTTTATTCTTAAAGCGATTTCAATGCTACTAGAATTAATTTCAATCTCGATAAAATTCCAATTAGATAATAAAATGTCTTTAAAATTATTGATGTGTTCTTTGCCTGTAATAAAAAATAAGTCTCGGATGTTTTATCGTTGCTTGTACACAACTAAGTGTAGCACTATAAATGATCCAATATCTGGGATATCATTGTTTCAAATAAAACAAATTTTGAAACAAAAGCATATTGTTACCGTCGAAGGACATGCATGTATAATCATCGAATGTCCTATATGTCACTCTGAAAAATCTAAGAAGTCAAAAATTTATATTAATAAGACAACAGGTAAAAAAATATATAACAAGATAATTTTTGATGAATTACACGCAAATAAGTAGATGAAATTAAGTTTTTTTTATTAAAATTTATTCATTTCAGGATACTTTATATGTGATAAATGTAATTCTAAAGGAGAATGGAATATATTGGAGAAAATTTTGTTATTAACAAAATTGATCAAAACAAATGATACACAAAAAGAATTGGAAACTTTGAGACATGCTATAACAGTTCAAGAAAATTATGCCTCAAATTGGAATAACATAATCAACTCTAACCAGCAAATTGCAAATTTGTCATCAGAGTTATATGAAAGAATCTTGAGTACATTCTCTCTTCCAGTAAGATAAATTAACATAGATTTCATCACTCATGTACATGTATTATACATTAAAGAAAATTGTTACAGAGAATTTCACAAGAGGATATTTTACAATTAAATGGTGTATATGTGACTACACCAGAGTTATTATATTTTCCGTTAATTGCTTTTGGTAATGTTGTGGGTTATAAAACTCTTTCTAATAATCCAGAATTAGAACAAACTATACCTATGTATAATGTTGGTGGATTTATCATTTATAAGCAAAAAGGTACCAGAAGCGATGGAACTGCAGTGGTTGTCCCAACAATACATGATTTATTAGCCATAGTATCACAAAAGGCAGCAAATATAATTATTTGCTTACCATATAATTTGCAAAACTTGCCACAGCAATTATTGCCAAATTTTGAAAGTTTTAAAAAATTAATACTGTGGTTTGGAAATGATGAACCTAGTTGGTATACAGCCAGACAGTTTGCTAAGAAATTAAATGAGAAGAGATGTTACTTTGTGAGACCGATCGACACACAACCTAGACCAAAACTAGCTGCTGACAGAGGCTATGATCTTAAAAGTATTTTGACAAATGCACAACCGATCTGGCATAAAAGTATTACTACCTTTGAGGATCTCAGGCAAGATATATTGTGTGATTTGCAAAATATAGACAGAGTTCAAGGTGTAAAGTGGAAAAGATATCCTGCTTTAAATCGAATTTTAAAAGGACACAGAAGAGGAGAGTTTACAGTCCTAACTGGTCCAACTGGTAAGATAATAATAGATCAATACAGCAAGAAGATAGATACATTACTTGAGAGGGAGAGAAAACTGTTTATAAAATTATATACTTTATGTACATTAATGGACTTCTAGGTTGTGGCAAAACTACATTTATGAGCGAGTATTCACTAGATTTAGCAATGCAAGGTGTTAATACATTATGGGGTAGTTTTGAAATCAGAAATGCTCGGTTAGCTAGAACCATGCTACAACAAATGGCAGAGATATCTTTGGAAGAAAACTTGGATAAATTTGATATATATGCAGATGCTTTTAACAAATTACCGATTTACTTTATGACTTTTCACGGTCAGCAGAGCATCAAAGTTGTCATGGATGTATGATTATATGACATTATCTATAAAGGAAAAATTTAATATTATGTGTAATCCTCTTTGGCCTCTCCTTCTTTCTTTTTTTTTATTTCAGGCAGTTGAACATGCAACGTACGTGCATGACATAGCCCATGTGATAATCGACAATGTGCAGTTTATGATGGGTATATCAGACGAATCGATCGATAAGTGAGACAAATGTTTTATTTTCTCTTCTCTTTTAAAAAAATTTTATTTATATAGCGTTGCATCATAGGTATTGGAAACAGGACAAGATCATAGCAGAATTCAGGAATTTTTCTACAAAGTGTAATTGCCATGTTACTTTAGTTATACATCCGAGAAAAGAGCGAAATGAAGAATTGACAACTTTATCTATTTTCGGCAGTGCTAAGGCGAGCCAAGAAGCTGATAATGTATTAATCATACAAGATAAAAGACTTACTAATATAAAAGGAAAGAAATATTTGCAGGTATATATACAATTGTTAAACGACATATCTTTTAATTTTTCAATATAATTATTTTGTGTCACTAGGTTGCAAAAAATAGATATAGCGGAGATTTGGGTATAATGGTTTTAGAGTTTGAGAAAACAAAACTCAGTTTTGCGCCAAAGAAAAAGGTGAAATCAGAAGAAATAAATACAACAAAAGAAGCAGAAGTTCATATTCCTTCGGTATAAAATTTAAGATTATAGTCAAAATACAATCATATTGAAAGATGTTAAAAAATATTTTGCTATAAGAATCGATGTATATTTTAATAGATAAGTATAGATTTTGTACAAATTTCCAATATATTTTTTGTTTTTGAAGTTAAAAAGGAGAAACGAGATGCAATATTTTATTATAACAAAAAATGGATATACAGGGTGTTAAGAAAAGACCGCCCCTTAAGTACATAGCGTTATTTCTTATGAAAAATTGAGTCGAAAAGTCCTGAACCATTTTTTTCTATTATGCTTAATAAAGCAGTAATTATTTTGTAAAGACAATCCAATCGGCGTTGTCCTTTAGCCAGGAGTACGCCAGTGAGCTTTGTTTAATATGTGTGACGAATTTAGCAAATCACTCATGCACACTACCAGACACGTGGTTCACTAATATTCTTCCAGTTAAGGGATGATACTGATTGGATTGTCTTTACAAAATAATTACTTTATTAAGTGTGACAGAGAAAAAATGATTCAGGACTTTTCGACTCAATTTTTCATAAGGAATAATGCTATGTATGTACTTAGTGGGCGGTCTTTTTTTACACTCCATATAAAGAACATATTTTTGATAAATATACAGTATAATGGTTTTCCCTGATTTTCTTCATTCTTTGTAAATTTGTATATTTTCATGCATTGAATTTTTGTTTTAATTACATGATTTTATAATATATAATTAATTTAATTAATATAACTTTAATAGAGCAGAAAAGAATGTCCTTTTTTTATTTAATTTTGGAGTTTTTTTATATTGATAAGTAAAAATATGATAAATTTACAGCTGTAAGTAAAAAATTTCAATTTATAAATTATTCTTTGTTTTACTAAAATTATATTAAAATTATATTATAAAATCATTTTTGAAAATTAAAACAAATTTTCATATATTTCTATATACTAGTTATAAAAAACGGTAAAATTGAATAAAAAAAGAGGGGACTTGAAGCAACGATTTTCTTTTTTAAGAAAAATTCTGTCTGAAAATATACAAATCTACAGATTGAAAGAAATCAGGGGGAAGATCATTATGCTACATATTTATCATATTTTTTAACATAAAAATGATTAAAACTGTTATTTACGTTGCATATATTTCCTGCTTTATCGATCGCGCATACCCACGCACTTGTGATAATAGGGACAGAATGAGAAGATAAGTCGGATCGTCTCTTCGCGTAATCTCCAGTCTTCTATCTAGATTTTTAAATAACTATATAGATTTTTAAGACTACACGAAAAAATACGTGCGTGATTAGAATCGATTTTCTGTCCGCATCGCGATGATTCTACGAGGATATTTAATAGTTTACTTCATTGCTGGTCTCGCATGGTTAGCTACGTGCAATACGATCGCGAAAGAACCGACGCTGCTGATCAGTATCCTAATTAGGAATAAAGCACACACGTTGCCGTACTTTTTAAGCCTGCTGGAACGACAGGATTACCCGAAGAAGCGAATAAGTTTGTGGTGAGTGATAAAACATAACCTCATTTTCTTTGCTTGATAACGATCATCGACGTAGAGCATAGACTGCGCAACGCAAATCAAAGACCGGTATTCATAGTCGGTACTTTCAAGATCGTCTTAAGTAATGTCTTAAGATGCTAATACGGCTCTGATTCATAGTCGGTTTTTATATTTAAGATCATCTTAAGTACAGTCTTATGGCCCATCTACAATGAGTCGTAGTCATAAGATTATAAGCAAATCGACCAACTACAATCAAGTTTTCTTATATATTCTTGACTGTCATTGGTCAATTTGCTGTATGACCTTACCACTACGACTCATTGTAGATGGGTCATTATGTGGTTTTAAACCAATCACAGGCCGGTATTCATAGTCGATTCTTATTTTAAGACCGTCTCAAGTAATGTCTTAAGCTATTAATACGGCTCTGTGATTGGTTTAGAACCACATAACGAACGACTATGAATACTGTCTACAGAGCCGTATTAGCATCTTAAAACATTACTTNAGACGGTCTTAAAATAAGAATCGACTATGAATATCGCCCATAGTCGTTTCTTAGGGCGGTATTCATAGTCAGTTCTTATATTTAAGATCATCTTAAGTACAGTCTTAAGTACTTATATGGTTCTAAACCAATCACAGAGCCGTATCAGCATCTTAAGAGTACAGTGACAGGGTATGTATGTACATACATACATGTTCTTTGAGTGTAACCTGAATATAGCATTTATTTCATGTGAAAATAGATGCTATACTTTTATTATATAATTTTCAGGCTGTGTTCTAAAATTCACTAACAGCGCTGAAAATCTATAGTATATGTTACGTGTACTGATCCTGCTCGATTTCTACCGCCAATCTGTCTACTAGTTATGTTAGCAGATCCTGCTCGATATCTACCGCCAATCTGTTGACAGGTTATATCAGCAGACCCTGCTCGATTTCTGCCACCAATCTGTCGACAGGCTATGTCAGCTGACCCTACTCGATTTCTGCCGCCAATCTGCTATCTGATTATGTTAACAGATTCTGCCGGCAGAACATAAGCTGAATGAGGACGCAGTTGATGTCAGTCTGCTGTTATTGTCTGGTTATATCTGTTGCCTATCTGCTGACACACTGTCATCATTTTGCTATTGGGGTACATTGCTTCGAGATATTTTTACGTTAAAATGGCTAAACATATTCCGGCCCAAGGCGGGTATAGAATCCGTAAGATCTTAAGATTTGACCATCTAGAATATTTATTTCAAACATGATCTTTCGACTGGTAACGTTGGTTTTTTTATCACTTTTGCAATATGAAATGTCCCCTTGTTAGAATTATCTCACTATCGCTTTCTCCTTACAAAGGTGTGGAGACAGAGAGGGTATCATGTCCCTCTCGTCCCTATTATCCTTCGGTAGAAAGGGAGCACATGCCCTCTCGCATCTCTCCCTCTGTGAGATAACCTTCTCACAGAAAGAAACAAAAGACCCTCCATTTTTCTCCCTTTCCCCTCCTCGGGGGGGCTAAGATCACTGCTGGGGAGAGATCCAATCCTATCTGTGTTACCAAGACCTCGCATTATTCGGCTCATGCAAAGCTGTGTTCAGAAACTTTACTCGGGTAAAATTTCTATCTTTCTATCTTTGTTACTTGCTAAGAATTGAATAAAGATAGAAGGATAGAAATTTCACTTTCGAGTGAAGCTTCTGTACGCAGCCCAGGATATTCATTAAGAGTAGGTATACTGCGTGAAATTCAGGTTGCACTCTAGTATTAACACTACATCGTGCGCTCCTTCTCGATACGACATAGATATTCGCCGTAGTATCCATGCCCGGCGAGTACCGGTATCATGCAAAATAGCAACTCGGTCCAATCCCGATCCAGCTAATTGGCTAGACGGGACCAGATGGCCCAGATGACGCGTGCATTGAGCATATCTTGATCGTTAAGGATTGTTAAGGAGGTGGCGAGTGAGTTCCAGATATGCACAGTGTAAAATGGACACCACCAATCAAATTATATAAATTTATTCTAATTCTATCTAAGCAATCTGATTAGTGATATCCATTTTACACTGTGTGCATATGGGACTCTTCGGGTGTTGCCTTTCTTTGACCATGCGTCATCATCAATCATCCCGTATATCTGTAAGTTAACATTGTATTTACATAGTATAGTGATATTTTTCTCGCCATAAGTGTTACATTTTGGGATTGACAACTTGTTTTTTTTAATTTCAACAATTTTTATGAAGTAAAGATTTTTATTATTTTAGGATACGCAGCGATAATAATATCGATAACTCGCTTGAAATACTGAACAAATGGATCAGAACGAGAAGCGAGATATATCATTCGCTAAACATTTATTTGAATGCATCGTCAACGGGCTTCGAGGATGAGAGATCAATCGCTGATTGGTCACCTCGCAGATTTGCACATGTAATAGATTTGCGCGAGCAGGCGCTCGATTACGCGAGAGAAATATGGGCGGATTTCATTTGGGTGAGTTAAATTCATTTCATCTCATTGTCAGAGCAACTTTGATCAAACTTTGATTAATTTAATCAGTGATTCATTCAATCAGAATCTAAATCAAAGTTTTTATTACCTTCGAATTTTGTAAACGAAATTCCAGGGTAATAAGATTGCAGCATGAACTCTAACAGCAAAATATATCACAAAGATATCTTGGAAACATCTGAACGTTAGAATATCTTCTTGAGTAGGACTGTCAAGACATCTGAAGAATATTTCAGAAATATCTCCAAGAGTCATGATAATTTCATCTCAGACATGATATCTGATGTTAAATATACATATATCAGATATCTATGTATCATTAAAAGCAGACATTTCATGTGTTTAATCCTAGGTAGTAAATACATGTCATTTTTAATGTATTGTATTTTTACGATATGTTTATGGCCTAGAGAGAGCACACTCCCGAGGGAGGCCCAAAGAGCGGTCTCTTGGATGCGGCTATGCCGACTTATGAAATTTCGCTCAAGAGACCCAGGTATCAAAAAGAAATTGTTTCAAATCATCCCGCAGGCAGTCTTAAGTAGACTCGCACGTTGCATTTTGAACGCGAGTTAGAAGCTACGCCCATACGCCGCATAGCGGCGGCGCCTCGAACTATAATATTGTATAATGATGTCCTAGGCAGATATTCCTTGGATATCTGACTAAGATATCTTAGATGACTTAAAATTGTAGGCACAATGATATCTGACAATAAGATATCTCAGATATGATTTGAAATTGTAGGCACAAAGATATCTGATTATATCTCAGATATTTTTTGCTGTGTGGGTGGTTCTGACTTCAATTATATTATTTTATTATCATCAATTCATCTTTTCTAATATGTTATAACGTTTTATAATAATAAACTGAATATTATCTGCTTTTTAATTAAAAAACACAATACACTGTTTTCTTAAACAGTATAAATTATAGCAGAAAATACTTTATGCTTTTAGTTTTTAGTTTTTAGAAAGTAAAGAATGATGATAATAAATATTCTTTGTTGCTTTATTTAAAAGCAAGCCAAGGATTATTATTAATTTGTTCAGCTAAATATTCCTTTTTTCACTTAATTTATAAATGACAAGCACATAAGCTCTCTCTCTCTCTCTCTCTCTCTCTCTCTCTATTCTAAATTCTCTACTATCTTTATTATAATTTAAACTTTATGAGAAGGTTTGTACTTCTGATTAAACTAAATAATACTTAAAAAAAGTAAATTAATGTTGGTGTCAACAAAATAATTTAAAATTACCAATAATAATCTTTTATACATGTGCAGATGATCATTTCCCTGTTTAAAATGATCATTTTCTTCATTTTTATCATATAATATAAAGTTAAATAACAAAATTAAAAATAACGGCGGATTATTTAAATTAGCGGCGAATTTTATTATCTCACAATATATTTTATGTATTAAAATACAAATTTTTAAATTTTTAAAAAATTAGAGAATTATATGTATATCACAGAGCATTAGAGCATTATATGTAAATATGTATCACAGATTTATTCAGATTTACCTTTGTTTCCGTATGTCATTTGGATCATCCAATAGATCTCCAAGTATCAATCTACAAGTGTATACTTAAAAATACTTAAAGTGTATACTTAAAAAAATTTTTTTTTTATAGATGCTGGATGCTGACGTTTTCTTGACAAATCCAAGCGCTATTCGCAATTTGGTACGTAAGGGACATACTGTTGTTGCGCCCTTATTAAGATCGGACGGCATGTACAGCAATTTTTGGGCTGGAATGACGACGGAGCATTATTACTTGCGAACGGAACTCTATGAACCGATTCTATTTCGCGAGAAAATTGGATGCCATAATGTACCCATGATCCACAGCGCGGTTCTCATAGATCTGAGAAGCCATTACTCTGATCGTCTCACTTATAAGGCCGCAAAATTGACCGATTATGATGGACCAGTGGATGATATCATAACTTTCGCCGTAGGAGCAAATAAATCAGGTAAATACTTAAATTTAAAAAATTTATGTATACAGGGTGTCCCATAATTGTGGCATAAATTTTCGTGAGCAGGTAGAGCGGACGAAACTGAGTCGAAAAGTTCTCTACCATTTTGCAATTTTCGCAATAGGTAACGAGATATTAATGATTAAAAATCGCCGTATTAGCCCGACCCTCCGCCGAATACAAGCACGCGGCGAGATACGACCGCCCAGCATCATTGTTCCCAAGATCGCGAGGAGTTGTTTACTACACGCGGCAATGTCTAAAAGCGGCGGTTTTGAGCTGTGATTGTCCCCTTATTTTTTGCCATTTGTAGAAAGCAACTCTTCGCGATCTTGGGAACAATGACGCTGGGTGGTCGTATCTCTCCGCGCGCTTGTATTCGGCGGTAGGCCGGGCTAATACGGCGATTTTTAATCATTAATAACTCAATAACTATTGCGAATTTTATAAAATGGTACATGACTTTTCTTCTCGGTTTGACCCGATCTACCCCCAGTTTCCGGCTGTTAACTTTCATACCGGACACCCTGTATATGTATATACAATATTTGTTGGGTATAATGCGAGGGGAAATAACTACTCGCAGCGTTTCTTCCGTGTGACGAAGAAGACTACTTTGTTTGAAAACTAAAATGAAGAAACTTGCACGCAGCCTCGTACAAACGCCAACTGACTATTGACACAGGACGAAAAACAACAATGAACATCTCTTCTGTTCCGCGACATCTGATGACCTCTTCTAAAATCAATGTTTCCTTTAAATGACTAAATTCCTCTGACGATCGAATACGTCTTGCACATTACAATAACATAACAATATTCCAAGCAAACATAAAATATAACTATTATACATATAATACATATAATGTAGAAATAATACGTAATATAATGGATGTTATACCTTTATGTTGAGATTATATAACTTTGTTTCATATTCACAATGATGAAACAATGTTTTATAATAGTTATATTCCTGTTATTTATATATATATATATGTATATAAAATTATGAATTACAAATAATAGCGTGAGACTAGTACTGATTTTTCAAAATTATCAAGTCTCTGCTTTTGATTTAACTTTTAATTTTATACATAAATTAAATTCGATTTCGATTGTAAAAAGCTTTTACTTTAAATACATACAGATGTTGTTTTTGTCGTAGATGTGCCATTATTTGTATGTAACGACGATATCTACGGTTTCGTCATGGTGCCTTTGGAGAATGATGAGACTATCACAGAAGATATACAACGGTTGACTAATACTAAGGTAGAAATATTGGGTAAGTTTGCTTCTGTAAAAGAAGAGTATAATATAAATAAATAAAATAAATAAATAATTATAAATAAGTGGAAATTGATCTTATTTCTCGCAATAAACACTTTTTATTTGTATTATTTGTGTATACAATATCTAATCAGGTATTGATGACGTTGATTATAATGTTAGCATGTTGTGTTTTGTATAGCATTTACCGACTATTTGCCATTATCGGATGATTTGAAAGAATTCGTGGTGTATCCAGAGAAGGACACTCTCAGTCTGGATCATATCTATATGATAAATCTATTAAGAAGACCGGAAAGACGTAAAAGAATGCAGAGACTCTTCAAAGAACTCGGCATTCAAGCAGAAATTATTGACGCCATAGACGGTAGGTAAGTTATCCACAGAAAAATATATTTATTTCTTATAAACATAAAAATCTGAGATTCAGATCAACATCTCGGGCAAATATATGTATAATCTCTTATATGTATATTTATATGTATAATATAAATATATGTATAATATAACCCTACTGTTTCATTCCGATCTATTTTGAACAATTTCCAATTTAAGAAAAATAATTTTTTGATTATTAATCCAAAATTATATTTTTAAATGTTATCTCATTTTTTTTACTTTATAAGCGTTTAAAAATATAAAAAGACAAGAGAATATATTAATATAAACTAACAATGAGATTAATTTAAAAAATGTAGATTGAGATAAAGTGAGAATGATTTTACAGTACAATACATTTTCTTTTTTTATATTTGTCTTTCTACTGATAAATTTCGAACATAAATGAAATGCGAATATTATCACATAGCACAATTAAGGTTGTTCTGGCGTTAACAATGTTACATTGAAAATACCGTAGAACTTTTATAGATTGTTTCCATTTGTTATCTACCCTAACAGCAAAATATATCACAAAGATATCTTGGAAACATCTGAATGTCAGAATATCTTCTTGAGTAGGACTGTCAAGACAACTGAAGAATATTTCAGAAATATCTCCAAGAGACTAAAAAGTCGTGATAATTTCATCTTAGACATGATATCTGATGTTAAATATATATCAGATATCTATGTATCATTAAAAGTAGACATTACATGTGTTTAATCTCAGGTAGTAAATACATGTCATTTTTAATGTATTGTATTTTTACGATATGTTTATGGCCTAGAGCACATTCCCGAGAGAGGCCCAAAGAGCGGTCTCTTGGATGCGGCTATGCCGATTTATGAGATTTCGCTCGAGAGACCCAGGTATCAAAAAGAAATTGTTTTAAATCATCCCGCGGGCAGTCCTTAAGTAGCCTCGCACGTTGCATTTTGAACGTGAGTTAGAAGCCCATAGCGGCGGCGCCTCGAACTATAATATTGTATAATGATGTCCTAGGCAGATATTCCTTGGATATCTGACTAAGATATCTTAGATAACTTAAAATTGAAGACACAATGATATCTGACAATAAAATATCTCAGATATGACTTAAAATTGAAGGCACAAAGATATCTGATTATATCTCAGATATTTTTTGCTGTGTGGGTAAACACGCGATTAAAACCTTAAGCCGATTCTCTAATTGGTTCACGAGTTATTGTACTTCTAATTTTACATGTATTCTTATGAAAAAACAGCATTATTCTCTTTATATGAATAAAATAATAAAGAAACAACATTGCCAATATTCTGAAACTTTATTTGTAAGTAAATCAAACATTAAGAGCAACGTTTCTAAAAAAAGTTTAAATCGATTCACTATCTCATTACCGAGATCTCATTATTGATAAAAATACAGTGCAAAATTTCGAAAAAAGGTTATAACCTGTACATATCAACTGCAAATATCATATATTTATGGTGCAAGATATCATATTAAATGACATTGTTTAAGACATTTACATGAGCACATTTAATGTATATTTCAATCCTTAAAAGCATAGAATTTTATCAATTTTATATTGAAGTAACTTTTGGCTAGGACTATATAGCTAGAACTTCCTTAAGAAATACCGTGGAATAAAATTATTCATTATATCATAAAACGTTTACAATATATTTGATTAAATAGTATTGAAATACATAAAAAAATTTATTTGATTTCGAGAATACGATAAATAAACTTATTTACTTAATATAATCGAGAAGTGGTATTACCTTCGCGCCTATATAAAATATTGTCGTAACGAAATAATTTTTCTATCAATTATATGTGAAATACATATAATTCTTGCAGAAATTTACAGAAACAAAAAGTAGTGCAACCTATATGAACTTGGAATACAGCTATATTACAATTATTTAACCTTTTGAAGTATATATTTTTCCTTGTAACAGATTTTTATTAAACTTGGTATTCTATCTTGAAGACTATCTTGATTACAAATATGAGATCGAAATTACAAAATTCAAAATGGCGGATTTAAAATGGTGAATCCGAAATTCAGTATACCTTATACTTCTGGAAAAAATTTATGATACAGAAGATTTTCTACAAATAGAAAATTTGTTAATTTTAAATTCACCATATTGAATCAGACATATTAAGATTTACAATTCTAATTGAAAATTTAGATTAAACGACCTCAAAAATTATAGGAAACATAATTTTAATAGAAATACAATGACTCAATTATTAAACCATAACCAATAGTAGTAAAAAGGGTCAAAGAATCATTATAAGTTTCATGTAAAGTATTCATGTAAAATATCAATTTATTACAATTAATAATTCATACGTTTTAGTCTACAATTGGGCTAACTTTATAATTAACGAATATAATGATTATAAGTATGCATTAATATAAATAAAAAGAAATTTGCAAGATGAGCTTGTCCCGATACGGCAAAAATGAAAGAATTAAATAGTTGTTAACCATAAAAAATGCTATATGTCTTGATTTCTGATGATCGATACAAATAACAGTATGTTACAATGTAAAAAAAAAACAGTTTTAAATAAAGTTATAGGTAAATATGTTTTCATATTTTCCTCAACTGCAAAAGGTGGTACTTAAAGGGTATAGAGAGAGAGAGAGAGAGAGAGAGAGAGAGA
>JAJVSH010000134.1:348068-362911 GCA_021460005.1 Tetramorium alpestre
TGTGTGTGTGTGTGTGTGTGTGTGTGTGTGTTTGTGTGTTATCAAATTTATCACGTAAATGGAAATTATTTTCAATACACTTTTTAATATAAAAGAGAGAATCGAGTCTTTATATCGAAAAATTAAAGATATTTTTATATTCAATTTTTAAAAATATTTTTAAAAATATTAAAAATTTTTAATATTAGTAAATATAAAAAAACCATACTACAAATATCGATACATATTGGGTGATATTTTAATATAGTTAGCTATTATAAATAGAGAAAATAAAGAATTTTAATATCAAAATTATAAACTTCTTCTTTGTTCATTTTCCTTTAATATACAAGATATCCCTGAGCACTATATTCAACGTTAGAAAATAGAAGGGATCGAGATAAGTAAAAATGTCTATCATATACGAAATTCGCAATAATTATCGAGTTATTAAATATTACATTCATATGAAAGAGAGAGCGTGGAAAGGAGTGCTCGCTTGAGTTATGACACCGCCGATTTGTTTCTGGCATCAATGTCGTACAATTTATCCAGCATTGACTGCTAATGTAATGAGGAGAAGAAGCGACGACTGTGTAACTATGAGCAACAGCGCGCTATCTTTCTCTTTGCCACGCACCGCCAATCAATGTTTATTATATTGGGCCATGCACAGCTCAAGTGGCTCGAGCGCTTCTCTCCACGTGATTTTATTCGTACAATTTTATATTTAATAATCGTTAATAATAATCATTTTATAATCGTTAATAATAATCATTTAATAATCATTAATTGTTTGCGAATATCGCAAAATGGTAGATCTGTTAACTCGGTCCTTTCTACATCTTCATGAGATAGATTCGTTAGATACAGTACTCGAGGGCACCCTATTACAAAGCGATATGAAATTTGTAAAAAAATGAAATATTAATAAAAATAATATAATTTTATTAATAAAAATTAATAAAAAAGTTTTTGACCCGTATTCAGAACGCGTTTTTAAAGATGTTAGCACATTTTTATCTATAAAAAATTTATCACGTATTTATACGTGTTGTGTATATTTAGTCTATAAAAAAAGCACTACAATACAAAATAATTAATTCTTATGCTTTTTAATTTTTCAAATAAAAGACAAGCTCCCGGTAAAAAATTTTTTATATCAAAACATATATAAATATATGTAATTATGTATCAAATATGTCCACATATGTTTTCTTTCTTTTGTATAATCTCTGTTCGTATATATATAGGAAAAATAATAAGAAGAAGAAATAAAAAAATAGTTAAAGGAATCATTCTTGCATTTCTTTTTTATAGAAAAGGAAGTTTGAAGAAATGAGTAAAAATTGTTTACACATAATCGTTTATAAATGTATTTATATACTATAATTATACATATAATATTGCTTTTATTACATTTAAATATAATTATATGTATATATAAACAATTTTTTCGAATTTCTTCAAATTTCTTTTTCTATAAAAAAAATACGAAAATGATTTATTAATTATTTTTTAATTCTTCTGATTATTTTTCCTATACAGGGAGTTTGGTAATTATTGATATTTATTGATTACGTAATTATTGAATTATTGATAACGGTCGTGTGCAGATAGGGTGGACTAAACTGATTCGAAAAATCCTTTACTGTTTTGCACCTTTCGCAATAGTTGACGAGTTATTAATTATTGAAATCTGGTTTAAAAAAATTTTTGTCTCTGTTACCTGACGTGCTAGGGACTTCAAACTAAGCTCAAATTAAAGCTTGAATCTTGCACTACAACGTACATTTCGAGAAGAATAAATAGATATTTAGATTTTAATGTTAATGCGTTGTCACCTTCCACGTACTATTTGTACTCGTGCGCACCGCCGCGCGCAAACGAGTGTAGACGTAATGATAACGTAATGTTTACGTATTTTTATATTTTTCATATGGATGTGTAGTGCAAAATTCAAGCTTTAATTTGAACCTAATTTGAAGTCCTTAGCATGTTAGGTAACAGAGAAAAAATTTTTTAAAATCAGATTTCAATAACACAGCACTACAAAAAAGTGGTCTGTCCGACGGACCTAACCTTAACCCGGGTTAGGAGGTTACAGTAATATGGGGTTATGGCGTTATGAGATTATGAAGTTAACACTTTTAAAAATTTTTCTGACTAATCATAAAAGACGGAAAATCGGTTTTTTACGGGTTTTTTGAGGATAGGTTGATTAGGGATAAAAAAAGCCTCTCTGACAATTCTGACTTCGGATTTAGACAGACCACTTTTTTATTGTGGTGCTGTGTAATTAATAACTCGTCAACTATTGCGAAAGGTGGTAGAGGATTAGAGGATATAGAGAAAGGATATAGAGAAGATATAGAGAAAAATGGTAGAGGATTTTTCGAATCAATTTAGTCCACCCTACCTGCACACGACCGTTGTGTCAATAATTGCCAAACACCCTGTATATGTGAATAGAGATATACAAAGAAAGAAAAAAATATATAGACATATTTAATACATAATTACATATGTATATTTTTATGTTTTTATATGGAAAATTTTTTCCAAGCTTGCATTTGTAATGTAAAATAATATAGTGGGCTATTAATATTAAGTTATTGAAATGTTTAAGTGTTAACAATTGAAATTTCCCATGAGAAAAACGCTACATACAGGGTGTCTGGTATAAATTTCACATCCGAAAACTGGAGGTAGAGTGAGTCAAACTGGGAAGAAAAGTTTTTCCGGCGCGGTGTCATATTTCTCTCGTCGCTCTTACTATCACATACTAGAACTCACCGTTAGAAGATACAAACAAGCCATTTTACATGTCTACTCAGTCCTATCTATCGTTTTCTACGCGCTTATTCGCTCTAACATTTTAATTAATTACTCGATAACTAATAGAAATTTTGCAAAGTGGTATATAACTTTTCTTTTCGATTTGACCCAATCTATCTCCAACTTTTATTTTGGCAAAAACTATTAAGCTTTAAAATCCTATTTTTTAATCTGAATTTTGAGAATTTTTGATGAAGTTACGCTTACAGTTCCTTGAGTTTTGCTTATTTTTTGGAGAATTTTTTGAAATGTTAAGTGTTCCCTTAATTATTGTAAATAGTTAAAAAAAAATCTGAGAAATTTTTTAACTATTCCATGTGAAAAAATAAAGTTTTTTTCTACAACTGTTTTCTCTGATAAAATTTCTCTATGCTTTTTTTATTTCCGAGCAAGCAAGGGTTAAAGAAAAAGTTGTTAAAATAAACATTTTGGCTTTGATTGCTCATAACTCCGTTAAAAATTATCATACAGCAATTTGCAAAATGGATTCTAAAAGTTGAACGGTTTATTCTTTCGAACGGTATAACCAACGATTATGTATAATAAAATGTATTGCTATTGTTGTTGAAATTATTTTTTAAAAAACTTTATTTTAATAGGGTATCTAATAATTTTGTCCATTTTTTTGGCATACATACATACATACACATATATATATATATATATATACATACATTTATAAAATTACTGTACCTGCTAGACTCAAACTGATATATAATGTTGGACTGAGTGGGCGTCTGATCCAAAATACGCTCATCAGAACTTTGATGTTTACGACTATTGAAATAACACAGAAGAGAATCAGCGGTGGTATTCCATACAAATATAGATATTCCATTTGTGTTATTCCAGTAATATTCCTGATTTGATTTGATATATTCACGCTCTGCATCGCCGTTTCATTAATCATTGTCATGTTCGACGATTCTATCGACATGTTCATAGATTCTATCGACCCTTTAAATACGGAACTATTAACTGTAGCGATATCGGAAATTGATAAATTTAACATGTTAGATATTTAACATGCATGTTGTGTTATTACACCTTCCTCGGTCTGTACAATGTCATCATAACATCAAAATGATATTCATTTCCATATCTTCTTCTTTTAATATTAAACTTTAATTTAATATTCACGTCCTTCGAATAATGAATATTCATAAATCGTTTATCGCGAATTGCGTATTTTATGAAGTTGAGTATTATAAGTTCAGTAACAGCTGGTTACTTTGCGTGCTTGAAGTTTTATCTGAAAATACAATTTATGTTAAGAAAAAAAAATTTGACGATGAGATACATTAATTCAAAGCAGGAAATAAGAATGTAGGCAATAAATATCTATAATAATTCTACAACATTAAAATATATCTCCCTTCCTTTTCTAAATGTTATATTTCTTATCATTAAACGTTATATATTTTAACGTTACTTTGTTCTTATTAGTATTTGCCGAGATATATCACGAAAATGTAATCCCATTTTTCGAAACCTTAACTTTTCATTTAATTACCATAGAAAGGTCTACAGAAGTGAATTCTTTATTTTGACCGATTTGAGTAACGTTAAATTATAATTATTCTTTATAAAGGTACAAAACCGATCAAAAAGTTAGAATATTAGAATATTTAGAATATGTCACACACAGAAAAACAATATCAAATCAACAATATTAGTTTCATATATACGCAAAAATATAAAATCTTCTTTAAAGATTTTGATAATCTTAAAACTTGCTCACATAAAGAAATTTTGTTTTTGTTTAAGTTTATCAAAATTTTAAAAGAAGATTTTATATTTTTGCATATACATGAAACTAATATTGTTGATTCGAGATTAATGTTTTTTCTGTGCACGCACGCGCATATAGACACACACACGCACATGCACACGCACACACACACACAATTTCAGACTTTTTTCTTAGAATTAAATACAAATCATCTTTATTTATCTATCGACAAGCTAATGTAGCTGAAAGAAAAGATATGCGTTCCCAATTATTCTGCCATCTGCCTACTTTTTCTCCTTTGACCAATTCGAGTATTTTTTTTCATCAAAAATTTTTTTCATCCAAAATTCCTTCATTCCAGCAGTTAGTAGACAGTGAAACGCGATAATATACCTTCGCTCCCCTTACATTTTTCTTGGCTTTCCTTTTATGCTTTTTCTTATTTTGACGATAACAAAAAAAATCGATCACGTCACATTCGGTCGTCCGTGCAGAAATAATATTACTTCGTACATACGACAAGTTTTTGTATTTTGTGAAGCGACGTGCCAAAAATTTTCTATTCTCAGTTGTCGTTAATATTCAAACGACCGCTTTAGTCGCTCTGGGACGGATTATAATTTACGAGAAAACAGCCAACCGTGTAAAAGAACGAATCTGAGGAACAAGCCTAATCTGCAAAAAGCTGAGTCGTTCTCTCGAGAACGAAAGCTGCCAAGTTGGAAGTTTGCGTTCATTCTCTTGTTAAGCTTTCGCGCGTCACATCATAATTTTTCCCGATAGTAGATGGAAATTATAAATCACTATTTCATAATATTTACGGGTGATAGTTATTGTTTCAAAACAGATTCTTCAAATTAAAACTTGGTTTCGAATATCTCGCATATTGAATTTCTTATGAATTGTATAGTATAGATTTAATGTTTGCATTGATAACCTGTTGAAATTTACCACCGTTCGAAATTCATTTTTTTTGTGTTAATTTCTAAGATGCGTCGCAGCATTGAAATAATATTGAAATAATAATAATATTGAAATATCCGTCAATGTAATAGATAGATAATACGTATTAATTTGTTTCATCAAAGTCTCATTAAAAAGTTGATTCGATCATGACCAACAGCTTAAAAGCTTCTAAGAATTGAATTTTTTTTACAGAAATTGTTTAAATTGAAGAAAATATGAAATATGAGATTAAGGAACTTTATGTTTGCAAAATCTACTTAATTTATTGGACTTGTAAAGTTATTTTTAATTAATATCAAAATAAAAAATATTTAACTACAGAAAAATTTATTATATTTTGAAGAAAACATTTTATGATATTAAATATAAACAATTTTACACGGATATGAATTTCACGCCATCGCTTCCACATTAAAAGTGAATTACTCAATTCATTTTCGGCCGGGTACCAAGGGTAATCAAGAAAAATTGAGCATCCGTAGAAAGTACATCTATGTCAAATTTCCCTTGACGAGAAAAAATATGGAAGAAAAGATCTTTTCTCTCTCTTTTGAAACGTTTTCACACAAGACAGAAAGTACATTCCAATATATAGAAAAAACGGTTATAGTGAGGTATTTATACATTTAGCTGTATAAATGTAGATATGAAAATAATTATATTAGATCATCTAATTATGTTATGTTAGATACTCAAGTTAGAATGTCCAAACTTTTTGCTATATTATCATTATGCTTAAAGGTTAAATTACAATATTTGGCCAAATAACATAATTATTTTTATATTACAATATAATTATTTTCAGCTCTGTATCTATCGACTTACAATTAGTTTTGATATATGTATGTATATCAGCAAAATTGTTCCGTATATTATTATAATTTGTGCGTCGCGGTCGTACGCTCATAATCGTGCTCTATTCCATATTATTTTTTCGTCGGTATAAAAAAACACAGTAAATGAAATGTTGTGCAAAGTATCTATACATTCTGGCAATCAACACGCACAATTATAATTAAGAGTAATTGTTAATATTTGTCACGTTACTTTTCCTTCTTCTTCTTTCCAAATACTGTTTAAATAAAATTTGATATGTTTATTTTAAACAGAAGAAAGCAACGATTGATTTTATCACTTTTTCGAGTTATCTGATCAAATTTCCCTCATGTTCCCATTAAAATCGTGGCTTTTATTTTTACTATAGAATAAATAAGATTTTGTAATAAAGACTATTATTGTAAAATATTTATGAAGCGAAATACTATGTATTAATTAAAGGCCAAAAAAATGTCGCTTATACTCTTTTAAAAGATATTACAGAACTGATATATGTTTTTTCTTTCTCTATTTTTGTATTACCTAAGCTTTCATCAGGCTTGACACTTGTAGTGGCAGAATTATCTTGAGCTATGTATATATTTACACTTACATATTTTCTTATATATTTGTATTCTTTTATTTTTTATTTGTATTTTATATACTTATTTATTTATTTTTTGTCAATTTTTATTTATTTAATTTTTATATTTTTATTTTATTATTTTTTATAATTTTTTATTTATATTTGCATTAAACTATTTTAAGACATCTTATATATATTTGCATTACATATACATATAAACATGGAAAAACATATAAAACATATAATTAGCAACGAGTATACTTCAAAGTCAGATCTGTAATAAGTCAGATTTGTTAAAAAAGTATAAGAGCTTTTTTGGCCCTATTAATACATAGTATTCCACTTAATATAAATGTTTTACAATAATTACCTTCACTACAAAATCTTATTTATTCTATAGTGAAAATAAAAGCCAAAATAAAAAGTGAAAATAAAAACGATTTTAATGGAAGCGCGAAAGAAATTTGCTGAGACGACTCGAAAAAGGGATAAAAGCAATCATTGCTTTCTTCTGTTCAAAATGAATTTTAAAATTTCTTCTGGATTAGAGCATTTTTGTTATGATTTTTTTCAATTCAACAAGTCAAACTGAATAAAAAAACACTAAATCGTATGAGTGCTCCTCAATACACTTAAAACACACGTCCTCCTTTGAAATTTGTTTACAAAAAATCAAACAAGTTTAATATTCAAGATCTCCATTATTTTCTAATTTTCTCCTATTGATATTATTCTTATTTTTCTCTTCGCTTCATTTATCAGTCTTATTGAAGAATATCCTCATAAAGAAAAAGAGAAAGAGAGAAAAAAAAATTTGTTTTGAATTAAGTCCTCAAGACTTTTTTGAAATTATGTACTAATAGCGAATTCGATTGGTCGCAATAGTTCGTACTCAGTGCACATTAAAGCCGTTGTACATAAATCGACGTATGGATGAATGCTTAACATAAATATAGAAACATGTTAAAAACCAAAATCTTTAATCCATTTTATCGTACTATTGTGCAATTTTTTAAAAATATATATTGGGCATTTTATTATTCAAGATATTTCAATTTCACATTCAGTACAACGGTTTTAATGTGCACTGAGTACGCACTAGTGCGATCGATCGAATTCACTATAAGTGATTGGAACAAGGTGCTAATCTGACAGAGTTAGTTTGAATAATCCGGAATGATGGAAAATTTCCAAAGCTTTAGAGATGACATGCTTCGTTCTTGTTGCAATTGTGCGTACTCAACAAAATAATTCATGTAATTTCGAATATTCTGATACCATTTTTTTGCATGTTTTATAGATTACAGCATCTTTAGCCACAAAAACATTTTTTTAAATTTTAATTTTAGTTTTTTAATTTTTTTTAATTTTTCACACCTTTGACGCGAGCTTTCACGCAAAATATGAATTATTTATTTCTACACAAATATTAATCAAAAATTAAATTTTTGGATAAAAAATTTACACTTGCTAAAATTGTAATTTTTTGTTCAAACAAAGCAACATAGTTTCTTAAAATGAAGATACACAGAAAAACCATTAATCTCAAATCAACAATATTATTCTCATATATACGCAAAAATATAAAATCTTTTTTTAAAATTTTGATCTTCTTAAACAGAAACAAAATTTCTTTATGTGAGCAAGTTATTGTCTGTTTAAGATTATCAAAATTTTTAAAGAAGGTTTTATATTTTTGCATATACAGGATGTCCTAGAATTGTACAAAATTTCGTGAGCTGGTAGAGCGGACGAAACTGAGTAGAAAAGTCCTCTACCATTTTACAATTTTCGCAATAGTTAAAGAGATATTAAAGATTAAAAATAGCCATATTAGCTCGGCCCACCGCCGAATACAAGCGCGCGGCGAGATACGTCCACGGTCTTACGACCGCCCAGCATCAATCATTATAATATCACATTTCGATATTATGTTAAAAAATTTTTTCAAAAGATGTGTACTTTTGTTGAAAACAGCGAACAATTACTCATAAAATATATTCGCTGAAGAAAATGTATTATTATCTATAATTTTATTATCTATAATCGCAACTTCTTTAAAATAAATGCATCTTATTAACTGGCATTGAAAACATTTATAAAAACAATTATAAATGTTTTCAATGCCATTATAATAAATTCTTACTCATTGTGTCAAACATAAAATTTATTGCAGTAATACAATTTGATTAAATAAGTAAGTGATTACAGTCGTTACGCAGAAGTATCTTATTCTGCACTTCTCCCTTTCTCATTTCACTTCCATTGATTATAGACTAATTAAGATAAATCTGAATACTGTTTATGGTAGTGCGACAAAATATTTGTATTACCATAACTTTGAGTGTTTTTTGAAAATTATTTTTCGACTTCTAATTTCATCATATTGTATTATCCAAAATATCCAATGGTTTTCATTACTTTTTTTTTAGTAATATACATATAGTTTAACAATTGGGAATGAATCTTTTTTTCCATAATGCCGAAATAATTCTCAATTAAAAAGAACGTGCTTTTGAATTAAACTTTCAAGAAAATAAAATAAAAATTCGTATCTTTAAATTTTAAACGTGCTAAACTTCAACGGAATTTTAATCTGAAGCTTAGTAGCAAGAGTATACAGTATTAAAGATTGAAAAGATTGGAAAATTCATTGATCCCTCTTGATATTTGTTTTTTTTAATGAAAAAATTAATTCTAAATTTAACAAAAAAGTTCTTTTATAATAAAATACAAGATATTAAAGATTGAAAAGATTGGAAAATTTATTGATCCCTCTTAATATTTGTTTTTTTTTTATGAAAAGATTATTTCTAAATTTAACAAAAAAGATCTGTTATAATAAAATACAAGGGATTCTTCTGATATACGGATTTAACTTTTGATATTTCTTTTCTAGAAATGATTTTCTGTTCAATAAAAATCGAAGTTTTAAACTGGCACAATCTAATGGACTCTCCTTTTTTTTTAATAAAACTTTTATGATTTATGAATCATTATGATATCTTTCAAATCACAACCATCTTTTTTTCTTACGTTAATGTGACGAGAAACATACATACGATTCAAAACAGAACGAATCTTATAGTCGATTGAAAATATATAATCTCGAAAATTATGTAGATAGCGCAATGTCTTGAGAGGAACAGAAATTCTAAGAGAGAAAAGATAATAACTCATTAGTTTGATGTATAGACAGTGTAATGGTGCAATAAGAGAAAAATTATGAGCCACTAATAAATTATCTCTTAACGTGCGCGGTGCAGAAAAAAATGGATTTTCTGCGACTTAAATTTTTCGCAAAGCGAAACAAAGGCCGCAAATATTTTTTAATATTCAGAGTTAAGTTTTAGGCAAAAACAAAGCCTTTTGAGCAATTTCTCCAAGATAAACCGATATAGTTGATACGTTCGCGTTTATATATCACCTGTCGTGTTATAAAAACTCTGCCAGGTGTTATTGCTTGCGTGTTTCTTTTCTTTCATTGTAAACAGCTCTAAGTTCCTCACATTTCTTTTATTCAACAAACCAACATACGTGTTTTTTACAGAAAAAAATGAAAACAAAAATAATTTTTGATCTACAAGTAATATACAAAAAGATAAATTAAATTTTCAATAAGAATTGCTGATATAAGATTATGATGTTAGGTTTATATTATTATTTTAGCTTGTATATGTTTAACTTTATTAAAAATTTTATGTTTTTTTAAGACATGCTGAAATACAAATGTACACCAAAAATAATATTAAAACATATTGTTACGAAAACTACATTAACTACATTGATCAAAGTAATCTTTTAACACGTATAAAAAAATATGACATCGGTTAAAAATGTTAAAATGTTATTATTTTTTTCTATTTTCTATTCTAAAAATTTTTTATTTGCAGGAAGATGTTTATAATATGTTTATTTCATTCTTTTAAAATCTCGAGATGATTAGATATCGCGAAAATTTTAACCTAGAGATTTAACTTTTTAGATAACTATTTATTTCCTAAATCAATAGTTAATAAGGATATTAATCTAAGAACTTAATAATTAATAATTTAAAGCTAAATAACAGAATTCACTTATTCCAATCGAATAATTAATCTTCTAAATTAACTTAATGTTTCTTTAAGATTTTGCGGGTTAATGCTGTAAATTTTATTTATAATTTATCTTATATTTCTACAAGAATTATGCGATACTTCTATGTGATAAAATACTTCTATGATACTTCTATTTCTTTTATAATCAACATTCGCACATTATAGACATTCTCAATAAAAGTTCCATAAGAAATAACTTTTCTTTGAACGACAAAGTTGCGTATATCTAGAAAAATTGCGAGCAAACTCTCGCATTCTTGATTCCATCCAAGTTGAAATAGAAATCAGCAAACAAGAAAGATTGATTGTTAGTAATTCTTTATGTATTTCCATACGAAATAATACAGGTTTTTAATAACATTTGATACATAAGTATTTTTTATTGAAAACTAACACAATATTTTTTTATATAAAAATAAAAATACGAAATTCCGAATTTTGAAAATATACGATGTATTTGAAAATCGAAATTTATTTGTACAATGTCATGTTACTCCTTCGACTTTCAATATTAAAAATTTTTTAGAATGAATTATAATTCATAAAAATGCATCTAAAATTATATGTGCTCGATTGTATAATTAAAAGAATCTAATACTTTTTTAATTGTATGTGTGCAGTATTTTTGCAGTAATATTTTGCAATATTGCACAAAATTATACATTTAATTTTAAAACAAATATGATATTAATTAAATTTCTTTAATTGTATTTATTAATTAAATAAAAATAATAAGCTTCTAACTAATGATGATCGATAAATAATCAATTAAAAAAAAAAGTTTGAACAAATTGCGTATTTTAAGAATTCAAATGTATAAAATATTTATATTCCAATAGAAAGAATTGTTATATTCGAATAGAAAAAATTTTTAATGCACTTTACTTTAATAAAATTTTTAATTGATGAAAAAATTATTTTAGTTTTTTATGAGGTAAAAGTATCACGAGATGGTTTTCAATATTATAATAAATATATACTCTATACAAAATGTTATAAACATTTTGTATAGAGTATATATTTATTATTATGTGGCATACAAAAAAGAGACGTAAAATTAAAAACTGATAGATATTTAAAATACTTTTTTACGCTACGCTGTTTTTTAAATGTACAAATAGAAGCACTTTATTAATACGTAAAGTATAATTTTATTTAGTTTCGTTTCGCAACATAATAAGGTGTGAAAAAGATATGAACGATAATAGGCTTAATTAGCCGTTAATAATCGAGGGCTCATGTGAAAAAATTACATATTGGATAACTGTATTGGAAAGCATAGTCAGGCTAAAAAAAGGTGAGCGCTATAATAAAAATAAGACGGATGTGACGATCCTCTTTTATACAGCTTGGATAATTTGAAAAGAAACTAGGAAATCGTAAATTTATAAAATAAGAACAGCACTTATAACGGCAATTGTATAAGATTGATAAACTAACAGTTTATCAATCTTATATAATTTATTATTAACATTATTAAAATATTTATATAATATTATACATATAATATAATATTATAATACAATATAATTGTTATAATATAATTTATTATTAACGTAAAATTAATTAATCAAAATGCATAGCGACCGTGGCATAGAGTAAATGTGCTGTTGGTCTTTCTTGTTATACCGCTGTATGTTGATATTTCATTTATATCTATTGATAATATAATTATTATATATATAGTATTATGCAAAATATCAGAAAAAGACTACAGGAATTTTGGAGTGATATAACAGAAAAGATCTGAAAATGTTATTTTGAATAATGATATTTTATATAATAATGTTATGAATAATGAATTATTGTTATTTTAAATATTATTTATTAACCATATTATTTTTATTACACATAAAATTAAATAAACATTGAAAAAAATCTGATTAAAAACGAACGAATCGAAAAACTCTTGTAGGATTGATCAAATATTCTGATTATTATAATAGAAATTCTGGTTATTATAATTGAACTTAATACTTTACAATTTACAATAATCAGAATTCCTATTATAATAACCTAAATATTTGATCAATCCTACAAGATTTTTCTGATTCGTCCGTTTCTTGACTAGAATTTTTTTTCAGTAAAGAAGTTTATATTATCATATTTATTTTAAAATTGGATACATGCAATATTTCTGCAATATCTGACAGATCAGATATTTTGTTTATATGATCGAGCTTTTACATATATCTTTACATTCCGCCAATAAATTATACTTTTTACGAAAGATCTTTAATGCTGGAGTCAACAGAAAAGTATTCGACGTTCCCCTAGGATTTATCAAATATTTTAAATGCGTTAAAATCAGAAATCGCACGTATTCGAATTTACTCGAATAATAAATTTGACGGTTCGGATATTTACAGTCCCAAGGAGGATACGCATGTCTCGATCGGTCTCCTAAATCGTATTAAATCTGAAAGCTCGCTGAGACCGAATTGTAAGCCCGCAAATCTTACCCTTCCTTCTTGTTCCATTAAAATAGCGCATGTCGCAAGTGATAAATATCCCTCCAAGGATAACGACGCGCAATTGCGCGAAAAAGGAATCGATAGCCTTCCTTCTCTTCGATGCGTAAAATTATACGCGCGACGTTATAGCATTTCAGACAGGCGAACGATGAAGTGATGCTTTTACACACTATTTTAACAAAAATCGCATTCAGTTTCGCGCTGTAACTCGGATAGACACTAATTGCTCAAGGGAGAATTCGATCGACAGCATTATTTTCTCATTAGCGAGAGAATTGAGTTCAAGGCACGATGGACTATATTACGTTAACGTAGTTCAATCTCTTGAATGTGATCGTTATCGATACGATTTTACATTTTACCGCTATACAATATTAAACTATTCACCTTCGAAGGTTCTTCTCCCAATAATGGAATTGTTCAATTTGATAAATCTTCATATTTTCTTTCGTTCTGTTTTTGGAATTAGATTATATTAAGGGGATCCTAAAGTGACTTTTTACTGATCGAGCATTTTTTATTTTTGATTCATTAAATCTTTTAATTGCCTTTACAGATTTAAAAATCCTTTTCCAGAATTAAAGTACAATACAATGTGTACGTGAATTAATTTACTGCTATATTTTACCTTTCCACCGATTTCGCTCGCAAACACACGAAATTTTCATATACAAAATTTGTACAAAATTTGTACATGAGACTTTTTTATTAAAGCATCTCATTAAAGGCTCATTCTAAAAATACAATATTATTCTTTAATGTTAACTTTAGTACGGACGCTAGTTTATTTTACGTGAATGATTTCATGAGAAACGAAAAAAATTGTTACATATCGGCGACTCAATCGAGTCAACGCTAGAAGCCGATATGTAATAATTTTTTTCGTTTTTCATGAAATCAGTCACGTAAAATAAATTAACGTCCGTACTAAAGTTAACATTAAAGAATAATACTGCATTTTTAGAATAAACTTAGATGCTTTAATAAAAAAGTCTCGTGGTTGTACAAATTTCATATGTGAAAATTTCGTGTGTTTGCGTGCGAAATTGATGGAAAGTTAAAACATAGCAGTAGATTTTAAAGTACTTTAATTCTACAAAGGATTTTGTATTCTGTAAAGCCAATTTGATAATTTATAATATTATATCTTAGAATTCCGTTCTACAGTATCGACCTCATGCAAGTTCGTTCGTCACTTTAGGATCCTCTTAAGTGAGTATTTTTAATTTTACTTGAAATTAACACAAAAGCAATATGCTGATCAGGAAGATACTTTATAATTTTTTTGTTATTTTATTAAATTAAATTGACTTATTATTTATTTATTTCTATATTTATTATTTATGTAATTTATT
>JAJVSH010000134.1:362917-390057 GCA_021460005.1 Tetramorium alpestre
TTTATATTAATGACGTGTTATCTCCTTATATATACACACACATATATATATATATATATATATATACGAAAAGTGTGTTCAATTTTTTTAATATTTCCCATTATTTTTCAATCAATCCTGTCTTTTTTTCCATTGTTTCAAGAATTTTTAGTAATTTCAATAAAATCAAAAATACATCCAAATGGCATAAGCACTTTACCTCTATAAAAAAATAAACTGTAGACAATTCAAATACCTTTGTATATTTTATGAGTACAGAAACCAAATCGATGGTTTTCAAAGGTAAAATTGACGAAAATGAATTATAAAAGAGCAGTCCTAGACCTGTTTCGGATAATCACAGGTTATGATTGATTAAAATTACGCTATTTGTGTTCTAAGGGTGTTATTTATCACCCACGTTCATTGACTTCTACAAGTTAAATTACACTTAAGGACCATGTAATATCATAAAGAGTGATCCGAAAGGGACTGTTACAAATATACAACCTCCCACGCACTATCGTGCGTACAAATTTATACAAGTTGTCAGTTGAATTGTACTTGCTTTGACAACGTATCAATATTCCTTACTATAAACTTATTGAAGAAAAGATTATTAAAATCTCATCAAATAAATTGAAATATAGTACGTCTTTCCCTCAAAACAGTACCATGTACTTTTTAATCGTAGAAATATTAATTATTTCTACGATTAAAAAGTACATGGTACTGTTTTAAGGGAAATACGTACTATGTTTCGATTTATTTGACGCAAGAAGTTTATAATATAGTTATATAAAGCATTATTATATATTATTTACGCGTATGTTTATTTATGCATTTATCGAGACAATTGGTAATTAAATTAATATTTATACTGTTTCAAATACCAGAAAATAAAACTCAAAAGTAACATGAAAATCCGTACAGTGTCCGGGATATATTTAAGTATGTAATATAATAATGCAAAAACAATATAATGTATAAAGATATAGTAGATATAACATTGGTTATATGGATTTATCTAATAAAATATTCTACAGATGTCCTATAAACATTCTTTCATACTTCTCTTTCTCTCTCGCTTTCTCGCTTCCTCGTTCGCTCACTCATTCTCTTATAGGATATCTCAGCCACATATTGCGATTTTTTGTTAAAATATTTCGGCAAAATTGCGTGAATTCCTTTTCACTGACTGGTATTTCTAAATCATTGTTGCAACAATGTTATAAATAAGAAACTATAAATCATCTCCGCAATTACGTTCTGAGATAAAATACACAAATTTTATATAATTTTTTACTTTCAAATTGAAGCGTTTGCCCTTTATGTAATTAGTCTAATTAATCATGTTATGTAATTTTAACTATGTACTTAACATCATTAACTATGTAGTTACTCTAATTAATCTTAGCTATTACATTTTAATAAACATATTTATTTTCTTTCGCAGTAGTAGTAATGCTTACGCATTCTTAAGTGACAATGAAATAGTGATATACGATTTACTAGAAAATTCTAAGCTAGAAGTAAAATTCCCTTCGTTTATCGAAACTTTCGTAAAATACGATGCGCAATATCACCGACACGTGTTGCGTCCCGTATGACCAATGAACTTGAAGAAGGGACGATTTTTCTTTTCCCACCTTTTACATTGTCCGATAAAATTAGGGTGTCATTCATCACAGCGGATAAGAACTTACGTTGCAACGCGATAGAGAAGAAAGAATGCGGAAGGGATAAGATAGGAGGGATCATGGGAAATTGTTTGTACAAAAGCTATCAATTTTATCGATCTCTTGCTCGCACGTGCGTATTTATACGGTCAGCCATATATGTATACTACCCGAAATTCTCTACGTGTCGCGATATGCGTGCGATAAAAGCATTTTCGTTAAATCATCAGATCGTATCAACGAAATGGAGCAAATGCCTATTTGCTTTTATTTCGATAAAAGTGTCGAAAATATGAGCGAAGTATTCACTTACCGGAAGTTACAATATTTATCTCTATAGGATGTTCCGGTTTTTTTGCGCATTATTATTTAATGATCTGATCTTTTTAGCCAACTCAGAATTAATTAGTCATCAAGTTTTCATCGAACATGTTCAGATGAATAATTTGAAAAAAAATTCATATAAATAATAATAAATCATATTCCACTATTAATATAAAATAAACTATTTTAACTAAATTTTTATGTTTGTATAATTACAGAATATACAATGTCAAAATTGGAAAAGTTAAATATTGATTCTAAATATTTTTCTTAAAATGGATATTTAATTAACTCAAAATTTGTTATTAAAACATAATGTTAAAAAAGTGGAAATAAGAAAATCAATATAAATAAGAAACATAAAAAAATTGCAAAATATTAACAAAAAGAAACTTCATAAATTCTTTCATCTAATAAATTTTTTTTATTTCACCTTTCTCTTTTAAAATATTTTTGCTGACTATTCTTTTGTTAACCGTGTTTATTTTATTTTTATTCAAATGACTAATCTTTCATCTTTTATTTGAATAACCTATTAAATCCACTTAAAATAGGCATATTTCGGGAATTAGACTGTTGCTGTTCGTTTTAGCGAGAGATTGTGAATGACTGCAAAACTTTCTCATGCGTATAACAAGTAAAAATATATCTAATTCGTTAGCCAACTTATTTCCACGAGGCTTTCTTGGGATATAATTGTGTTATATTTATGTACGTTACTTAAAAGAAACGGTCTTTCTCTTTTGGGACAAATATCGCCGAAAGTATAACAGATAGAAAAAAATGTTTTAAATAAAAATTTAATGGTTTGAAGTAGTTCTTCAAAATGTGAATATAAAGTAGTACTTCATAATAGTTGTTTCAGAAAATAAAAAAAATGTTTTTAATATTTCCACTACCACGTTTTTTATTATATAAACCATTTAATTTTTATTAAAAAAATTTTTTCTCTCTGTTATACTTTCGACGATATTCGCAAAAAAGAAAAACCGTTTTCTTTCAAAGAGATGTTTCACCCGTTAAACATGAGATTGCGCACATATAAAAAAATATAGGTTTTTTGTGTAGTTTTTTGTGTTTCAACAACATATTTCAGGGAAATTCAAATCGGTTCCGGACAATTATGACATGTTCCTTGTTAGTTTATGAAAAGAAAAGCAAATGTAATTTTTGGGTGAAATTTAATATTTTGTGCTCGTAATTATTATAATTTATATTTTTGTAATAATTTGTCATAATCATTAACTTAAATTATAGAGTAAAATCACCAATACCGGCACACCAGTTTCTTTTTTAACAATATTTCTTAAACAAAAGCTAAAAATAAAAGTTTTATGGCAGAAATATAAACCAGAAAGTGTCTTCTATCAAATGATATAGTAGTCATTATAATAATACTATTTCGTGTTTTGTAAATAATTCATATTTTCGCAAAGCGTCACTTAAAATCCTATAACTTTTGTATGAAACATTGTTTTCGAAATTGTGTATTTTTCGAAATATTAACAAGTTTCCACATTTTTTCGTACATCCTACAAAGCGCTGTATTTACTAAACCATAGCCAAAACAAAAAAAGTTTATTAACATTATTTATTCTACTCAATGTCGTCTTTCACTTCCTATTTGGTTAATCTTATCTTTCGAGGCACCCTGTGTATAATAGTCGACAGTATTAGATGCGCGCATGATGTATTTATTATCGTTGTTTAAATTGTTGTTAAGTTCATTTAAAGAATAATGATTTAATATTATAAAAAAGTATTGCTTGCAACGAATAGTTAATTAATAAATTTAAGATCCATGATAATTACTAATACTATTAATATCTAATAAATAATTTTAATTAATCGCAATGCTGTGCAATATACGCTACGTTTATCAATTGATTAATTTATGAAAGATGCAATATACATACTGTGCAAATAATGCACGATACGAAAAAACATTATGTTCATATTAATGCCAAAGAAAATATCATTCAAAAAGTAACAAGAACTATACATAAATTTGTACATTAATCATATTAGTTTAAATTTTTAAAGTGATTGATGATGAGATTTAATAAAAAATCGATTATTTGCCCACGTTTAAATAATCGCGTGTAAATGATATACTATATTGTCTACCTAGTTGACATAAACGTATAAATACACGTAACATAAAACACATACCCGTGCGAAGTTTTTCTCTTCATTAACAAAAGCGACTTTAATTTTAGTGCTGAGTTTGCCGATAACATCATCACATGATTTTACGGTTTCTCTCGATCGTCGTGCGATGCAACGTCGGTAGGACGATAGTCGGCGACGGACTGAAAGATTTTTGAGTGCTATTTAGCCGAGTCCTTTTGAAACCTACCTCGCGCAGACTCACGGTGCGTCAGGCGCAGAACGTCCTGCGCCACAGACGTTCTGACGTGAGAGAGAAAAACAAAAGGGAGGAAAACAAGAAAGGCCGATAACGTGTCTTCAACATCGATACCCGTGTAGATGACGTGAGGGATTAGAATGCATCCTACGCTGTTCGTTAGCGTCATACTCGAGGATGCGGTATTGACTCTGAGCAATATTGATCGCGTTATCGCATTCCAAACTAATGATTGCGCTGCATATAAACTTCTTCATATTATTCTTTTCAACGCTTTTGAGAAAAACGTCGAGGTCATTTACGTAGACTTCAAGTAGCTGGCGATTAAAAACATCTGCGTGACGAAGATACGTTGTAAAATTGTAACTCTTCAATTTAATATCGAATGAAATATTAAGCGTGTAAATTAAACTCCGATTCCGTTTTAAGATTCAATATTTTCCCGTCCTTTCGCAATTTGCAAATGTGGATTTTTATGTTTTCAAAGCAACGTATGTATATCTTGGCAAAGCAAACGTCGAAACTTCACTAAACAGTCATGAACATGACGGCGTCCGAAAAGCAGCATTTGAGACGCTGAATTTTTTCGCACTTTGATTAAAAAGAACTGTTAAGCTGTGGAAATGATCTGTTCTTGATAAAAGTATCGTAACCCATAAAATGTGCCCCCATAAAAAGTAGTATCAAAGTTTTTAAAATTAGGCGAATTATTTTGCAACATGATAATCATTTTGCTCAGCTACAAGGGAAACAAAAAATGTTTTCGCTTTGGACTCAGAAATTCTCCCTCATCTAGAGAATTATTCATTGAATTTTAACCCCGGATTATCATCTGTTCCGGTCTAACATCGTCTGATTTATATATTTCAACAGTAAGAGACAATAAACGGTGGAAAAGGTCCAAAATAACAAATAAATATCGCTCATTAAAAACAAAGAATTAAAGTCAAATACGAGTAAAAAACGAGATGTTAATAATTATTTATTGTCTACTTGTATCTTACAATTAGCGAGAGCAAACAACATGAACGTCAAACCGATTTAAAGTCTTCCTCAACACAACTATGATATGAGATAAGAAAATAATTACATGATTAAAAAAATATATATTTACTTCCCCCCTCCTACTCAATAAATACTACAGAGAATAACAAATTACAAAATAACGACTAAGACATCATGTCAATGTCAAATACTTAGTGACATAAAATTAAAAATTTTACGCGTAGTTTAAGTTAATCTTGAGAAGTTGGTCCGTAGATAAAATGATATTAAAAAAATTTATTCTTCGTTGAGCAGTGAGAATATATTAGTTCTAATTGAATAAAACCTGTTGTCGTCAATTTTCTTTGAAGCTTTTAATGATATTTGACTTTCCAATAATAACACAGCCCCACAAAAAAGAATAGTCTGCGCGGCGGACCAGACCAGTGTATCCTTGTGCATTTTGACCCGCTGAATCCGGATCCGAAGTCAGAATTGTCAGACACGCTCGTTTTTTCACTCCTACAACCTAGCTAACCTAACCTCAAAAAAGGTTAGGTTGTAGGAGTGAAAAAAGCCTCTCTGACAATTCTTCGGATTCGGATTCAGAGGATCAAAATACATAAGGCTACACTGATCTGGTCCGTCGCGCAGACTACTTTTTTGTGAAGCTGCGTAATGGATAAAAATTAGATTGGATGGATTAAATTAGATGATATAAACATAGTTTTCATTTTTTTTTATGTTTGATATCTTTGCCCTGCTTTGATGTTATTGCCGTTCATGACCGATTCAAAACCGCCATGTTTTTTTCGCAAGAATGTTCGTTAACTGATAAAAGTCAAGGGAAATAATAAAGGCAATTTTGAACTTTAAATTTGTATTTGATTTTCAATCTTGTTAAAAAAGCACCAAATTATTAATTTGTAAATGGTTTTTTTAATGAAATCTCAATCCAAACTGTAAAGCATTGATAAAGTAGCAGCGATTGCTAATGTTAAAAAATCTAATTACCCGTGTCTCATTAGACACGGATAATTTGAGCGTCAAATTTTAATGGTCCACGACGAACGTTCATTCGAAGAAAAGTTACGTCCATTACTTTTCTTGTTGTTGTGGCATCGCATTGAAGGCCTTAGGCACCATTGGTTAATTACATTCGCAAGGCGGTAGGAAAGAAGAAAGGAAAGAATTATCGCGTGACTTTGTACTGATGACCAAGTTTAAGCTCGTCTGGACTAAGCGAAGAACGAGATAACTTCTCCGCTTCCGTGTGTCCTCCCTCTCTATCCATTTCCTGATAAATCTCGGAAATGTTGGCGAAACCGTCAGAGGACAGAACTTGGCGAGTTAGTGTAAGTTTTGCTAATCGATATGCTGATTTTCTAATGGTTGTTTAACGACAGTATAATATTTAATGATATTTAATTACGCAGACTTGCGGAAAGACTTACTCAATACAGTAAACATATGCATTTAATTTTTAATTAAATTTGTGTTTATTTTTGTATTTATATTTGATCTTCTTATGTAAGCTTTGTCATTTATGTACATTTGCCATGTAAAATATTACGATGTCATAAGGTCTCAATTTCTTAGCTCTCGACAGATTCTGGGTCATTTATGACCTAGAGTTAAAAAAATATACATTTTTCTTTCCTTTCAAACATATTGGCAGCATAAGAAAGTGTGCTAGCAATATTATATCAAATCGATCAAAAAATTCTTGTTTCTTATAGAATAAAATAAATTTACTTACATTTATTAATTTCGGTACAAGGTTTCTGCCCATGTATTCTTTTATCAAACATCATTTTGTATTCGCTTATTTTTTAAATTTTATTGAACGGAAGGTAGGAAATAGAACATTTTTCAAGCTACTAATCTTAAAATTGCATAAAACTGTATTATATAATAACACTCCAAGATTGAAGATCCCATTAAGAATGGACGAGGAAAATAGTTAAAATGCCACTTTCCAAGATATATATTACCGGTGATACAGTGAAATTCGCAGCGGTTTCACAAAGTAAGCATGATGAGAGGACATCGCGTAAAACTTAATCAAACGTTACAATCATCCCTCTAGGGGTAGGATCTCCCTCTCGGAAGTAAGATTGGGAATCCAACGTAGGCGTATTGAATCCAGATTGACCGAGGGCGAGCGTAATTTACGCCACGCGACGCTTAGCTGTTCGATTTCTCATTTATGATATCTATTTCTGGATTTTAGCGCCCTTCCTTTCTTCATATTCTATTGGTTTTCACGTCGAGCCACGAGAATACCACAGCACGTGGTAACTCACTATCATATTATGTTTACTTACATATTTTTTTTTTTTTACTACGCCACGAGATTATTATGTATACCTTGGGGACTGGGCACGCTCTATTATTTATAAACCCAACGACACAAGATCACACCTTACGCTATTTTGTCCGAATTATCAAAATATTTGATAAATATTCTTTTCTGATTTGTACTTTAAATTGAAATAGTTGTACAATGCGCGGCCAGAAGATTATTCTTACATTTATTTATTTTAAATCTCAAAATTAAAAATCGATAGCTTCACAGGATATTAAACATTATGTATATTGATTTTCATTTTATTACGTCGATATGATTTTTATTTAAACTATAAATAAATTATAAATAATAAATAAAATTTACTAAATTTATTTCATTTATTTAATAATAAATATTTAATAAATAAAATTTTTATCATCTGTTTCTAGGCTTGATCATTTAATTTTACTTAAAAGTCGTAAAGTAGTGTTAAACAAATTTTTCAATTCTCTACATTTAGTTTATTGGAATTTGAGAATACGTAGATAGAAAAATTGCGAGGAAAACTGAAGAATAGTTTTATTGTCAAGGGATCATGTCGCTTCAATGCAATGTATAACAATCAATCATCATCACGGACGTTTGGTTTACTTTATAAAAGAGTTCCGCAAAACTAATGCTTTCTAAGATGTGATGTTTGATAGCAATGCCGTAATGTATTTATCAGTACGCTATTTATAATTTGTAGCAAATTAGATAATTTGCTATGGTTAAAAATCGACGCTAATATATAACATGATAATATGCGATAATATGCAATAGTATATCGCAATTCTGCATCTTCCGTTTTAATCTAGACAAATTTGAATTTTGATCGCGATTTAGTTCGACGTACTAAGCTGAATGGAGAGTTTTATAGATACTCTTTTACAATCTCTTTTATTCAGTGATAAAATCATATCTTGTGTCAAACGGTACAAAATATTCTACTTCGCCTAAACGAATTTATATGATTGATCTATGTCGAAATACCTTGTATATCACTTTGCGATAATATTTATTCTGTTCGAAAAATTGCGACGATGTAGACTAAGTAGATAAGAAAAATATATATACACAGACAAAGAATACAAATCTACAAATAAAATAATATTTTGTAAAAAAATTTTTGCATTTTGAAATAATATCAAATCAAAACTTCCCTATTGTACATACATTACAAAAAAAAATTTATATTTAGAATACTTTTGTTTATGTCCATTTATAACTGATTATAAAAAATTGAAAAAATATAGAATTTATACAGTTATAATTTAAAAAAACCTTGTTTCGCCATAAATTCTTGCAATTTTTTTGTTATTTAAAAAATTTATTTCTTTTTTTCAAAAAATCTTTACAAGAATATTGATGCATTTACTAAAATGTTTTGATTTATTATAGAAGAAAATTGAACAAATAACTATCGAATTATCATGCAAATTAATTTGAAAAACATAATTTCAACGCATTTAAATTTTGAAACATATGTGGAATGTTACTGCAAATTACATATTATTATGGATTGCCGGATGGCTTGTCTGTCTGTCGGCAAGGGCATGCTTTGCTGGACTGTCAGGAGCAAATTTGGCAAAGAATTAAAAATGGAAGATTGATTTTTACCAGCCCAATATAGTGTCAAAATTTAATAATATAAGAAATATATATTGCTGAAAAGAAAAATGTAGCCTTAAATCTGACTATATCTTGAAAGTCCGAAATAGCAATGCCCCCTACTGATAGACAGATAAGCAACTCAGCGTAATAATGTGTAGGTTGTTGTAACACCTTGTACATATATTATACATATATAGCGTGGCCCATTTTAAATGACTATCTCAGATATCTTATAAACAATACATTTTAGAGAAAAACGGTTCAGACAAAAGTTGGTTGCTTTTAAGGGGAACATAAGATATTTGAGGTTGTCATTTAAAATGGGCCACCCTATATATGTATATTAAATGTGATCCTTTATTCAACAATACCTGCATCATACATTGATTCTTCTTTTTTTATTTTATATATTTTTGTTGATTTATCATAAACTAATTGTATTTTGTTTTTTTAATAGTAATTAAGTTCAATTTTCTTCTATAATAAATCAAAACATTTTAGTAAATGCATCAATATTCTTGTAAAGATTTCTTGAAAAAAAGAAATAAATTTTTTAAATAACAAAAAAATTGCAAGAATTTATGGCGAAACAAGATTTTTTTAAATTACTATTAAAATTACTCTAATTCTTGTTTCTTTGCTAAAGACATAATAAGCGAATTTTGTTTTCCTCTTTGCATATATTCTCATAGTCAGTCCAATATGGGCATTTTTAAGGAAGAGGAAAAGTATTTCTCGATCCTTTGCGATCGATTTTTCTTATCTTATTCAAATTTTTATTACAAGCAAGCGAATATGAAAAATTCGAACTCTAATGATTTTTGATAAGCTACTGATTGTAAAATTCAAATATTAGAGTCTAATTGACATTCTTCCTCCATATTCTGCTTTGTTTTAGAGACATAAAAAGAAAAGGAGAAAGAAAACTGATAAAGAATAATAAAAGAGATCAGTTTTTGTTCGTATGTTTTCTTATTTGTTCTATTCGAATATATCCATTTTGTTATCAAGAGTACGGTAGTGTCTCGCGCCAAGTGTACGCGCAACGCTAAGACAGACCAAGCTTCTTATACGCCAAACGCCCCTTTAAAACTCTCAGATTATCGGATCTCAATAACGGCTGAACAACGGCTGATCGAATTATGAGTAGGCTCAATGGATATTTCGGGTTCGATCTGTATAAGAAATTTATTTTCATTTTTCTTCTATCCTGCTCTATGAGCGAAGATATTGCGATGCAAATGTCTGAGTTGGTAAATTTATATTTAAGAAACGACATTATCATTATCATCAATCTTATAAGTAAGGGGAGCTAAGGAAAGGGCGAGAAAATGTCCTTTTCGCATTTTTCACACTATGTTGCATTCGCATCACTAATATATTGTGATAGTTTTGATAGTTAACAGCCTGAACTAATGTATTCATTATTTCAAATTTTAATATTTAATTTTTAAATCGTTTCAGTATAGATCCCACAAATGCCGTACAGGTATCAACAGAAACTGATATATTATTTGGATCGATAGACATCTGTGATTTTACTATTATAGATTGCTTTATTGAGTCTGCTAATGCCTCGATGACTCCAGCATAAGCATCTGTAGTATTAAATTTAAATTTCTTTAGATATTTTTTTAGCTGATAAAAGTGAAGAATACGTGTCACTACTAATTCCTGAAGATGTAATAGAATTTGTTGGACTGATAGGACGAGATGAGCAAGGAATGTTTGCTGAAAGAGATGTCCTATCAGAGTATCCTATAAGAGTCATAGATATGGTAGCAATAGAACTAGTAGTTGGTAAGAATTGGCTATTGGCAATTTCTATAATTTCCGGATTAATAGAAATTGATTCGTTTATAGCTTCATCAGTAGAATTCTCTATGAAAGATGCATTTTTTAACCATTCTTCTTCCATAAATGCCTCATTCATTTCAGCAGATTGTTGAGTCTCTATAATAATGCTCTACAATAAAAAATATATAAACTTATAAACTGTATAAATAATAAATAAATATTCATTATCAAAAAACGTATGAATAAAATTTTAAGTTTAGAACGTAAAAATGATTTATAGTGATTCGCAGTTTATTTAATTTTCAATTTTAAAGATTATAACATTTTATTTGAAGTTAAGTTTTCTACAGAATTTTTTTCTATAGAATTTTTGTTTTTTCAAGATGTAAAATAAATTTCTAGACATTTCAAATTATTAAAATACCATTCAAATTATTAAAATACCATTATTAAAAGAAAACTTTGCGTAAATGAAACAATAAGACATTATACAAAATTATTATATAAAATATTACATTAAAACATTATGCAAAATAATTGCAAGAGATTAGATTTTCATATTCATATTGTCAGTACCAGTTCCAGATTTCATTGATGCTTTCACTTTAGCATTTTTAATATTAAATTGGTTGAAATGGCAAATTGTAAAATTTCGCTGTACACTCACTTTCTGTAATACCAGGTTCAAAAGTTGAGACACACACAGCGGCAAACACATTTTTAATGCTTCATTTCGAGCATGTTTGTTATGATAATTAAGTGTATTCACCGCATATAAATATGTCTCTTTTTTATAAGTCTTTATTAAACATAAAATAGCTTCTTTATTCCATTTTTGCTTTTCTTTTCCTTTACAATTTACGATGGATGTCATATTTATTTTTGAAAAATGCGAGAAAATACTTATTATATCAAATGTCAGAATATGTCAAATTTTTTTTATTTAACCTAATCAAACTGTGCTTTGATTGGCTCTCGCAATGAGTCAGGACAGAACCATGCAAGAAAAATAGCACATGTTCTATTATGGAAATCAGCTCAGTCAGCAGCGTGACAAGCAGATATACAATTTCCAGCACAATTGCCCACATGATAGCAAGCACACAAGCCAGCTAGCAATCCAGTAGGAAAAAAAAGTGCCGCAGGCTTAATTATTAGTTAGCTTACCAAGAAGTTGGAAAAACCGAATTCTTAAAAGTGTTAGAAACGAAGGATAAAAACGAATTCTTCAAAAGTGAAAATAAAATTTGAACGATTTTCTCTTACAAATTGGATAGTTTAAACAATAAGGAATGTATTATTGATAATATTACGTCATTTTATATATTTGTAGCTTCCTAAAACTGTTTTATTTATATATGTGTTTGTTATATTTGCCTCGTAGTGCAGTTTTAAACATAAAATTGCTCCTGTAGCATTAAGCGGTCTACATTTCTTCCTGAGAACAGATCATAGGTTTAAAATTTCTTTTATTCTCAAAATGTTCTGCTCTAACCTCCTAATTTTATAAAATTAGTTGTTTAATATATAAAAATATATTTTACTACTTAGTTAAACAATTTATTTAGTTTGTTCTCTTTCATATTCTTTTTTCTCATAAAACGATTTAAAACATAAAATCGCTGTACAACGATACATTTCTCAATGAGAATAAAAGGTATAGTAACGTAGATCTGATAATATTACCAAAGTTGGCAAGTTTTATCTCACTTATTGTAACCTTAAATAAGTGTTCCAGTTTTGAAGCCTAATTTCTCAGACACTCTTTTTGACATGTATTGTGAAAATATTAATTATGTACAAAATACGAAATAGTATTATAATGACTACTATACCATTTGATAGAAGACACTTTCTAGTTTGTATTTCTGCTATCAAACATTTACTTTTAGCTTTTGTTTAAGAAATATTGTTAAAAAACAAACTGGTGTACCGGTATTGGTGACTTTACTCTAATTAAATTGTATATTTATATTTTTGTTCTGTAAAACATTTTTTGTTGGATTCACTTATTCATCATATTCTTTATTATTTTTCTTATATCGGCATACAACTTATATTTTATATCGAAGAGTATATAAAAAATATTATGAAATATTTAACACTATAAAATGTATGATATCATATTATAAAATTATTTTTAAAAGAGGTAAAAAAGGCACCAAGTACGCATGTAAAAGGGAATATACAATAAAAAATTATTCAAATCAGTTTAGCAGCAAGTATTTTGAATAAAATGTTTATTTATATTTAAATATATGTATTAAAATATTTATTTGTCGTACAAAAGAATTATAAAATTTTTTTATATTTAATATTCATTTTTACTAATATTTTTTTTTAGCATACATGAAAAAGATTTTCTAATTTGTTTAAGTATTCATTTTTATAATTGGTACAATTTTTTTGTTGGCATTACTTTTGTAAAAAAGGAAATAGATTTAAATAATTTTTTATTGTACAATAATTCCCTTCTGGCGTGTTTATTTGATGCCTTTTTTTACATTTAAAAAAAAGGTTTAAATACGTTGGTTAAGAAGTTGTAACTTGAAAAATACTAGAATTTTTTAAATGGCCCACTTATACATTTCTTTTATAAATTTATTTTCTATTAATTTAAAACCAAAAAACTGGTTACTTTGAAAGTATCAAGTGTAATCCCATAACTAAAATAATAATATGTTTCAAATTGTCTTAATAAGCTTATTTTATATATCTCCTAGACAATACTCTTAATATGTATGGTACTTTCGCCAATTATTTTTATTTCATCTTGTTATTCTCTCTTATCATTCCAGAACTTTGAATGAGAGTTCCCTAAAGAAGTGGGGCGTCACACCAATGTCAGAATATTTAGATCCTTATCATAAAAGGTAAGAATAAGTAAGAAAAAATGTACTTCAATCAATTAAATTTAAAGTTAAAGAAAGAAATTTCAAAGGTCCAGATTGTACACTAATAAACTATAAAATTTGTTAAGTACGAAATTATGTATGTATATTACGCTTTTGTATATACATATTATTATCTTAATTCTTCTTATAATAATTTATTTCTTTTACGCATAGACCAATGACGATGGGTGAAATTGGCTGCTTTCTCAGTCATTACGTTGTGTGGCAGAAGGTAATAAGATACTCTTAAGTGGAAAAGAATTTGTTCATTATTGATGAAATATGTATTAGGTACTGGAGCATGGTCACAAGAGCGTTATGGTGTTGGAGGATGACGTCCGCTTCGAGCCGTTTTTTCGACAAAAAATCGATTTTGTTTTGGCCGAGTTGTCCGATCTCGAAATCGAATGGGATTTGATGTAAGTATTTTGGCAAAAATTTATTATATTCTGATCATTTTATCATGATGTGACTATTTCTTAATTTATTTATAATTTTGCAATTAATCTTATTTAAAGCTGATGTATAAAAATTATATAAGAGGATGGAAAATAGAATTACATTTAAGTAAAAAAGTTAAGATTTTTTTGCTGTAGCTTGCGATTGTAGCTTGGTATAAAACTGATTCGATAATTTTCTAACTCTCTTGAATTGTATAACAAAAGAAAATCTATTTTGACGAAAATTAGTTCTTGAAGACAAACCTAAAATTAGCACATTACATTTTTACAATCTTATGTGTAGATATATAGGAAGAAAAAAATTGATGAAATCAGAGAGTTTAGTGGAAGGATCCAAATTCCTGGTACGAGCTGGATACAGTTACTGGACTCTCGGTTACATTTTATCGACAAGCGGAGCGAAGAAACTGATCGGGGCTATGCCTCTCGGGAAATTAATTCCTGTTGACGAATACCTTCCTATTCTTTCGGATACGCATCCAAAGTACGTGAAATGATTAACGTCTTGAGGAATAAATAAAGATCTCTAATATCTCAGAGATAAGTAAATATTCGCGTTCGAATCAGAAAGAATAAAATAAATTCTCGAAAGGTAGATTAATGATAAATTTCATAGAATTCGGAAGTCTTAGTCGGTTCCACGTTGTTTAACTTATCTTTGTTAAGAGTGGCTTGGGTGAATCTTAATATTCATTTGACGTTTTGTTATTTCAACAGGACAGAGTGGGCGGCTCAATTTCCTACTCGGGATTTAATTATCTTATCAACAATTCCACTTTTAGTTTATCCGACGCATTATACCGGCGAGGATGGACACATCAGCGACACGGAAGACTCGAAACTTGTACAAGATGAAACTTCCACTTTTACCGAAAATCGAGAGGAGCTATAATTAAAGAGAAACCATGATATAAAAAAATAGCTAGTCAAAGGAATCAATTGCCAATAATCTGTAAATTTAATAACAAAAAAGATTTTTTTAACATAGAGTATAGAGAACATTCATACTGCCAATTTTGTCATACATTATTTATATTAATTTGAAATTTATAATCAATATATAACAGATACGTAAATAATGATATACAGGGTGTCCGAAATAAAAGTTCTCACACGAAAGTTGGTGATAGATCCACAGACTTCTATACATACTAGACCGCTAATTCCCTAGATTTGGCTTATATAAAATGACGCCAGATTTTATGTACTTGGGTCTCCTTGGGTCTCTCTTTCTTCGCATGCGCCGATACCCCACCAACTCAACAGCCAATACATGTACACCCCCACCAACACCAACCCCCACTAACACCAACCCCCACCAACACCAACCCCCACCAACACCAACCCCCACCAACAGTCAATACATGTAAATCTTTCCTTTATACATACATACATACACCTATACAAGTATGTAGCGCATGCGCAAAAAGAGAGACCTTATGTACTTGTTTGTACATAAAATCGGGCATCACCTTATACATAAGGAATTAGCGGTCTAGTATATATATAGAAGTCTGTGGGTAGATCGGGTCAAACCGAGAAGAAAAGTCCTATACAATTTTACAAAATTCGCAATAGTTATTGAGTTATTAATTGTTAAAAATCAGGAGAAGGAATAGACAGCGCGGTGCAGGAGACGTGAGAGCGGCAATGGCAGCAGGAGGAGCGAGCTCCAGCCCACGTCTCCCGCACCGCGCTGTCTATCCCTTCTTCCGATTTTTAACAATAAATAACTCAATAACTATTGCGAATTTTGTAAAATGGTATAGAACTTTTCTTCTCGGTTTGACCCGATCTACCACCAATTTTCATGTGAGAACTTTTATTTCGGACATCCTGTATATATGGGTCATTCTCTGTCAATCGGTGAACCCGTCTGTTCAAAATTGGTTTCAGCGAAAATGAACGTATAAGGGCTTAAAATTTGTGAAAAAATATGAACTTTCAAATACCGTGTGCCGTTTTTTACCAATCAAAATGGCGGATCCAATATGGCGGCTCCAATCGGCAAAACTCATAACACGGGCACACAAAAAAAAAAAGCGGTTTCGAAAGTTCATATTTTTTTACAAATTTTAAGCCCTTATACGCATTTTCGCTGAAACCAATTTTGGACAGGCGGCTTCACCGATTGACAGAGAATGACCCATATATATACATATTTTTAAATGTCTTTTTTACAAGCAGGTGAGTCACTAGAAATTGCCTTCTAAAATATTTTCACAAATATTAATTTTATACAAAAACATTTAAGAAAGTAAAATAATTTTAAAAGAACTAATTTTGGTCGTTTAGTTTTTTTAATTTTAATTTTTTAAGTAAATGCGCTTGAGATCATTCAAAGTTTTTTTAAATGAAAAGTTCTATTTTTAACCAATTGTAATTATAGAAGAATGGATCTTAAAACCTATAACTCTTAAATGTAGAGTAAACTTGAAATAAAAAAATTAAAGAAACAGGATAAGTAACATGTAGATAAAATAATAGTTTTTGTGAAGACCTTTCTGACATTTTGACATTAAAATGATGACAAATAACGTCAGCTTGCTACCTGGGTTATTTTATTTAATGAGATACTATTTTTTGGCATCATTCGATAATAATTGATAATACTTTATGTTTTTGGAAGTTGTTAATACATCTTAACACATTGTTCTTTTCTTTTGTTACTATCATGACAACGAAATCCTATTGATTCTATTGTGTTCCTTGTGTTTATCAACATATTATTTGCAATGTGTTATCAATGCTTGTTAAGCAATTCCAAAAGATATGTTTTTGCATCTTTCAGAGATCATATTCAAAAATATCATAAAATAAATGGACAACATTTTGAACACCTTATTAGATAAAATAAATTTATTTTATTCGAAAAACTATTACATTTATTGTCTATTTATTACTCGTTCCGTTTTTCTTGATTTTTTTCATTTCAAGATCACTCCACGATCAAGATGTTATAGATAGAAAAATTCGTCTTCTACAATTATAACTGATTAAAGATAGAGCTTTTTCCATTTAAAAAACTTGAATTGATTTTCATAACTTTTTGCTGCCTCCATCTAAAAAAAAGACGACCAAAATGTAGCTTTTCTAAGATTTAAACGTTTTTACATACTATAAAATCAATATTTATGTAAATATTTTACATAAGATTTTCTAAGATTTAAACGTTTTTACATACTATAAAATCAATATTTATGTAAATATTTTACAAGGCAATCTAGTAACTCACTTTGTATATGTATATGTATATATTGTATATAGTATACAGGTGTTTAATAATAAACGTATCACCCGTCGTGAATAGATAGAGCGGATTAAACTGACTGTGAATAGAGAAGTCCTGTACTATTTTGCATTTATGACAATAATTGTAAAAGAGTTACTAATTAATAAAGATATGCAAATGAACATGAACATCATTCAGCAAGAAAAGACAATCTAGTATTCATCACAAACGCGCGACAGGACATTAAGAGGAGCGATTTGCTAGGAAAGTCCAGAGACACGAGATGTGATGTAATGTGAAAACTTAACAATGTTTATTATAATTAGGGATGCCAATAAGATTCGGATTTTAAAGGATTCGAGTGTCCGTCAATTCGGGTAAAATGAATAATATGACATCTCAGATTCGGATACCCGGGTATCCGGATCTGCAGATTCGAATCCCGACGCGACGATGTAATTAAAAACTCACACACACATGCAGTGTTCAGTTATTTGACTTTATTTTATATAAATTTTTGTTATTCTTTCTATATAATTCAAAATATATAATAAAAAAAACATTTATTTATAAATAATTTTCAAAACTGGTTAATATTTATTTTACGATAATTTACATAACAGAATTGAAAAAGCACCTCCGAAAACCTGTAGTAAACACTTTTCTAAGTTAAATTTAGCAGAATATTTTGCAACTAAAGTTAAATAAAAAATTCAGCATCTTTACACATTAAAAGGTAAAATCAGTCGACGATTTCAAAGAAAATATAAAAAATACATTCGAATTATCGGATATTGGATAGGATTCGGATACTCGAGTACTTTTGGATATCCGGGTTTACGGATTCGGATATCTTGGATATTCGAATCTATGGATACCCGAATAGTTGGCAGTCTTAATTATAATAAAAACAAGTATGTACATTGTCCGACAATAATTTGTTCCTATCATCCTGCGGACGTAACACTTTAATCCCCAAAATCGTCAGTGAATCAAGATATATCGAATATGTGTGCCATGCAACCGGCATTAGTGAACCGCGAAATAAATTCAGCCGATGATTTTCCACCAAATGAACCCAGGTAGAACAAGACATCACATAATGAATCCAAGTAGAACAAGACATCACAAAGATATCAAAATGACATCAAAATGATTCTAAAATGTCATTATTATGTGCATTTTATCACTGCTTTAGCGTTATTTTCATGTCAATATGATGTCATTTTAATTTTTGTTCTACCTGGGACTCTTACGTCCCCTTTGCGGCAATAGAGAGGTCTAGGAACGAATTATTATCGGACATCGTACATACAATTGAAATGAATATGAAGAAAGACTGTGTCGACGCGGAAGCATTCGAGCGCAGTTTGCGATTAAGCGGTCTTCGATCCACCGCGACAGTACCAAAAAGCAAGTTCAAACGTGTACTTATAGCGCGTGTAATTTCGATGGCCCGTATGTAGAGATCGCTTTGGAGATTTTTTCAGGAGATTGATTCGACGCCGAGAACACGAGCAAAAATAAAAAACACTCTATCTCCTTGTCTCGTCGGTTCGTGTTCGGAAAGTAAAAGCGAAGCGGGAATCGACGCGAAGAACGCTCGGCAGGGTTCTTTGATCGAAAGACTGATCACGGTGTCGATAGCCGAGAACGCGGAGACAGGAGAATATCTTTCCCACGCCCTCCCCTTGAATGTGTCGGCATGGCTTCTGGTACAGGAAGAAATCTGGAGCGAAGTCGATACCGAGAATGGCGGGATTAGAGAATTCTCTACCTCCTGGTTGCTCAACTGGCTCGTGATCGGATCAGGACTCGGAAGCTCTGTCCGCTTAGCTGCAGACAAGATGTTGGCTCGCGTTCAGTGTAACTCGGGATGAGTGTCATTTTGACGGATAATCAGTTTTTTTTCATCATCCTCAAAAGATATCGAAAATTCAGAAGGGAAATTCGGTTGGTGGAAGCGAGCGCCCAGTGGTGCATATGAATCGGTCCGGAATTATAAGAGAGGATGCCGTGATCTTGTTCGGCGGCCTTGGTTATTCTCGATAGCGTTTTTCAGAATTAAAGTACACACTGTCGGGACAATAGATTTTACGTTGAAAAAGAAAGAAAAGTTATAAAAACTGCTTCTTTAGCTACAAGATTGAAGGTTAGAATTGCTGACTTGTGAATACAACAGTTTCGTATAAAAGTTTTAATCGTGTGAAAAAGTTTTTTAATTGTATAAAGCCGAAAAAAATTGTCATGCTTGCAAAAATATCGAGTCACACAGGCCATCGAGGCACTCAGATTTCGGTATTACAAAGTAAGGAAAGCAGCAAATTTAGTTCCGTTATATCGCAATCAATTTTTAATTTTATAAAGCCAAAAAAAATTGTCATGACTGCAAAAATTAAATATTTTTGTCGGTAAAATAGAACGACTCCAGCATCCCCTTAAAAGAACGTTTGTTTCTTAAAAATTGGAAAAAATATGGTAAAAAATGTGTTATCACCTGATAGGGAACAGTAATAAGGTGAATCAATTGATGTAAAAAAATAACACACAGTTGCTTTTCAAAAAATTATGCAATATGCAACTATGTAACTTTTTTAAAAAGCAATCATGTATTTCAATCATGTATTTCTTTATACCAATTGTTTTATTTCATTATTCTATGCATAAAAATATTAAAGTACAATTGCCAAAAAATAAATAGTTTACGAGAAATTTTATACTTTACGTCGAAATATGCCAGAATAGTATAAGTGTAAAATTTCTCGTAAACTATTGATTTTTCGATAACTCTATTTTAATACTTTTATATGCAGAATAATTTGAAGAATCATTATGTAAAAAAATCAAATAATTTTCATTTAAAAAATGGCAATGACTTTTATAATATATGATCTTGAAAAAAATCGATTTTTTCGAAAATTAATATTTTAACATTATTTATCCCCCTTCAAGCTGTACAACTTTTGTCGGAAACATGTTTTATCAAAATATCATGTTTTCGAGTTATTACGGTGTGAAAGTTAAAGTAAAATATCCTGTATACAATATACATATTATATACAATATATTTTATATGTATACCTTTTGATAAGCAATGAATAATGTACGCATATATAATTTTCATATAATTTCTCATCGAAAAGGAAGTTACTATAGATTGAAGACATATTGGTTCGAATATAAATATGCCAATATACATTTTTTATATAAATATCTGATACTAATTTTTATAAGTATACGAGAATAACAAAAATCAAAACATATAAAACGCGAGAATGCATTTTTGTATATTTCTATATATTATTCTATATACATATATCAACATTATAAAAAATTGAGTGTATATGTACATGTAATATGTCATTATTAATATATTGTATACATACTTGTATTCTGTTTAGTTTTTATATTTTTTTTATCACAGTTTATTACTTCAAATTTATTGGATCTCTGAAGTCGAAAATTTACATAAATAAACCTTTCAAATATTCCGCCGATTAATACGTGGATGGTTTGAAAAATGCGCGACCTGATCAAGAAAACAACATTTTTTAGGACAAAATAAAATTTATTTTTCACCGTAACTTCTTACAGTTTAATATATTTACTTTAATGTTTTCCTAGATCTCTCACACATTCAATGAAATGAGATTTACCTAAACCAAAAAAAATAGTCACAATATTACCGTAGAATCTGATGAAAATTTCTTCCCAGATGACTATTTCTTCAAATTTGGGAACAGAAAAAATCGCACGAGGTCAAATCCGGAGAGATACAGTGGATTCCGAAATGTCCCATCAGCAAATACGACAACCATTGTGTACTTAATTTTCTTGTATCTAAATATTCGTGTGTGTGTACGTTCAGAGTAATAAGTTCAGAGAATAAATGTATTAAATTGAAATGAGACTACATTAAAAAATAAATTTTATTTTATCCTAAAAAATGTTTTTTTGGTCAGGTCGAAAACTTTCAAACCATCCATATGTACAAACACGTTATTTTATCGAAAAAATAATGAAAACCAATGGAACTAATTGTAAGACTTAATACAAATTTATATTCTATTCTAATTTTATATCATTTCTTTTTCTTACAATTTATTGCTCCAAATTTACCGAATCTTTGAAGTTTCTCGAAAATTCAGATAAATTCTTCAAATGTTCTATCGGTCATCGTTACATATATAGAAACGTTATCTCTCGTCGAAAAAAAATAGCGGAAAATAACAAGACTATCAGCATGTAGCAGCATGTATACAATAAAAGCAGATAGTGTAGAGTTTTTATCAACTGTACTTAGTATGGTAGTTACGTTAACTGTTTCCATCTCAATACATGCGCGCATTGTCGCTGTCGTACGTTCCATATTCTCACAGTTCTCACACATCCCCGCTAGAAGGAGCACCAGAGAGAAGAACGAGCGTGTCAGAAATGACGTGTCAGGGATCAACGCACATATCATACAACTGCACAAGTTTGCATGAGTTAGTAGCTGACCGACAGCCATGAACATAAGCTTCGAAGGAAAGCGCATTCTCGTGACCGGCGCCGGTCAGGGTATGTTTCTCTTTGTAAATTCAATTTATATTTTTTCACGTGAACTTTTTACAAGAGACACTCTTCAGAAACGAAAAATCAATACCACGAGTTTTCTTAAATGCATTACATCGTGTATCTGTAATCGATTTGCAAGAAAAAACATATACCTACTGAGAAATATTAAAAAATTGATTTTTTCAATCTTTATATACGGTGACGTGCAAAAGTTTTGAGTCAAATTGTCTTTTTAAGAAACATTATAAGATATTAAATTGCTCTAAAAATTAATCATGTAAAATAATTAACATAATTAACATACAAATTATAGTGTAGTTAACAAATTTTTTTAATTACATATTTTATATTTATTTAGTCAGATAATATTTATCTGTGTTTAAAAGTATTGAGCCATATTCTTGTCATGACAACATAAGAGCGCGGTTTGTTTATATTTCTTATATGAAATTCTTCCTTAAGAATTTGCTTCAATTTTACTTTAGTCATAACTTGCCGCGATGCCGAAATATACATATACAAACCTATATACAACAATAATATACAAAACTTTAGTTTTACGCCAAGCTATGATTAACATTTCTCAACAAGGAAAGATTTCTTGCAAAATTGCTAATACTTTATTAATTCATAAAAGTACAATAAATAGAATTATTGCGAAATATAAATCAATAAACTCTTTAACTGATAAATCACGAAGGAAAATTCTACAAAGGGCATCAATAAAATAATTAAAAGAAAGTCAAAAGCAGATATTAAAAAAACTATCATGGATGTTTCTCGAGAACTATGAGAAGAAAACCTTACTGATGTTAGTTGGAATATAATATCTCGACATCTGAAGAAAGTAGGACTTGTAAAATGTGGTAGTATTAAAAAAACTATTAATTAGTGCAAAAAATAAAAGAATTAGATTTTGCAAGAAAATATGAACGTTGGATTAAAGTTGATTGGCGAAAAGTGCTTTTTTCTGATGAATCGAAGTTTCAATTATTCAAAAGTGACGGCATAAAGTGCATACGACATCCAACAACCACAAGATATAAAAAAGAGATATCAAGATATCAAATTCCTAACCATAAAACATGGTGGAGATAAAATGATAGTTTGAGGTCATTGAGATCATTTTCTTATGATGATCCATTGAGATCAAGAATATTATGAATATTATAATGTATTAATCCAGCATACGCTACCATATGCAAATCGATAAATTCCACGTAATTGAATTTTTCAGCAAGATAATGATTCTAAATACTCGTCAAAATGAATAAAACAACTTTTCCATCGCTAAGAAAATCCGAGTTCTTATCTGGCCATCGTAATCACCTGATTTAAATTTTATTAAGAATTTGTGATAAGAACTTAAACTATGCAGGAAATAAACAATTTTCAAATAAGGGGAAATTAAGATAAGAGTTGAAAGATTTACTACAAAATTGATTTTCTAATTTGCATTCATGTTTCGCCAATAGATCTTTTTAAATCCTGCAACGTTAGTCTGAAACATTTTTTCAACAAATCAATATTTTTCGAGATAATTTGCCGTTCCGGAACTTTTGACACGCACTGTATGTACAGGGTGTTCGGAAATTCAACCAACAAATTTTGAGAGATTGTTGGGGACACCCTAAAGATTATTTTTTGCAAATGGACTTATGGTCGAAAATAGATCGTTTCATCGCTATGGTATACGCAATGTTCGGAAAAGATCGTACTGTTTACGTACCTACATAATTTATATTTTATTTAATAATATTATTTTTTATTTAATAATATTAAATATAAAAATATTTAATATTTCTCATATGGATGTTGTAGTACAAAATTCAAGCTTTAATTTGAGCCTAGTTTGAAGTCCCTAACACGTCAGGTAACAAAGAAAAAAATTTTTTTAAACCAGATTTCAATAATTAATAACTCGTCAACTATTGCGATAGGTGCAAAATCGTAGAGAACTTTTCGACTCAGTTTAGTCCACTCTACCTGCACATAATCGTTGTGTCAATAATTACCAAACACCCTGTATATGTATATGTGTATATATGTATCTCTTGTCTTGAGAAACCGCTGAATTGATTAAAAATGTTTTTTAATTAGTTAAATTTTCCAATTCAGAAGTTCGCCATTTTTATGAGATTGTAACGCGAAATAAAAAATCAACTTTTCTGAAATTATTAAAAATTAGGAAAAGTTTATTTCGAAAAAGCATGGATCAAAATGTAGCCAAATATTTGACAAAAAGAATTTTTAAAAATGATTCAAATACATTGACATTAAGACAAGTCTATCAATTTATATATAATAAGGATTGTTACAGATTAATCGAAATGACACATTTCAAAAAAATTTTTGACGCACAAAAATTTTGGAAAACGTTTTTCTGCATTCAAGCGAGGCTTTTAAATTCCAAAATAATTACTAGTACAAATAGATATTTTATAGTAAACTCAATATCATAAATGTGTGCAGGGATCGGAAAGGAATTAGCTCTTCGTCTCGCCAAATATAAGGGGCAGGTGTTCGCGCTGTCGAAAACGAAGAAACACTTGGACACCTTGGTAGCGACCGATCCGAAGATTCAGCCGATCTGCGTCGACCTTCGCGACTGGGATGCGACGAGGAAGGTTGTTCAAAATGTCCTGCCGATCGATCTATTGGTCAACAATGCAGCTGTCGCGTGTCTTTCGCCGTTCTTGAACGCCACACCCGAGGCATTCGACCTGACTTTCGATGTCAATGTAAAGGCTGTATTGAACGTGTCCCAGGTCGTAGCCAGAAGCATGATCGAGCGCAAAAGCGGCGGCAGCATTGTAAATATATCGTCGCAGGCCGCTCATGCAGCATTGAAGGATCACAGCATTTACTGCTCGTCGAAGGGCGCCCTCGACATGTTGTCAAAGTGAGATAATTAATATCGTCGTGATCTATAATATAAAACGAAGACGTCGGCAATTAACCAAGTTAATTGCCGACGTCTTCGTCGCGATCTGTCGCGCCATTTGTCGCGAATCAACGTATGAATAGGCGTAGAAATATTAAAATATAAAAGAAAAAATTGAAAGTGTTTTTACCTACAAATTTGGCGTCGACTTTTTCTTTTATTTTAGAAAGTTTAAGTCGACTGAAATTCGATTAACGTAAAATATGAAATAAGATTGTTATCTATTTTTATCTATCAAGTTTCTTTCAATTTTGTACTTCAATTTTCAATCCTTTTGTAATTAAATTATAATACCCAGTATTTTCGAAGAAAAGTCAGCTTTGAAGCATGAATTGAATCTTCGAGCACTTTACTCGGTGATACTTTCAGGGTAATGGCCCTCGAACTGGGTCCACATAATATAAGAGTCAATAGCGTCGGTCCTACAGTTGTGATGACGGAAATGGGAAAATTGGGCTGGAGCGATCCGCAGAAAGCACAGAGCATGATCAGCAAAATTCCACTTGGTCGATTCGCTGGTACGTGATGAACATATTTTTAATTTTTAATTGGAAGAAATTTAATTTATTTATATTGATTTAGTTTATTTATTTAATTTGTAATTCAATTTATTTCTTAACATATTCGTTATATCCCTAACAATACAAATAGATTCTGAAAATCTTTGTAAAATATAGGAATATACAGGATGTTTCAAAATCACCGCATATTTTAGCGAATTCTTTGGAATATTCCAAGACGAAAATTCTAATACAAAAATGTCGAGGCTATAATAGTTTTTAAATTATTCACGATTAAAGTTCACGAATCGTAGAACTAAAATATCTCATAAAATATTCACTTTTTGATGATTTTACCATATACGTATCTTAATACTTTTAGATATAGAATAACAAAAAGTATTGATTAGTAGTATTAACTTTTAAATATAAAATTTTGCAAAATTCACCAATGCATTTACAAAATGCTATAAAATTTTTTAACCCAATTTTTAGTAATTTTTTAATCGATTACTTTTATTAGAAATTATATTATATTTAATTATATTTAAAGGAAGGTGTGTACTACGTAGTGCCACTTATCGCATATAAACAGTGCCACTTATACGATTTCTGTAGCAGCAGTCCTGGAACTTTGTGACTACACAGTGTATTTTAATTTTATCATAATACTATTTAATGTAAAATATGAAATATCTCATGAAATATTCACTTTTCGATTTTTAATACTTTTAGACGTGAAGTAAAAAAAGAAAATTTGATGTTAGCTCGCTGCTTCATTTTCAAACAATGACAAGCACACAAAACGTACTTTACGCGAACGTCTGTAAACAAGTCAGAACTTATTGAAAGTGAATGAAATAAAATTTTATATTTAAAGGAAGGTGCATACTACGTAGTGCCACTTGTGGCATATAGACAGTGTCACTTATACGGTTTCTGCAGCAATAGTCCTGGAACTTTTTGACTACACGGTGTATTTCGAAAAGTAGTTAACGAAAATATACTTAAGGGGTAACAACCACCTTGGAGCTTCAAATTTTAAAGCATTTTTTACGAATTTTTTTAAAGAAGACTATACTGTGCGAAGAAAAAATCTTTTTTGGCGTTTGTTACAAGTATATTGAGGAATATAAAAAATATTTTTAAAAATATTTAATATAAAAATTAAACGCGTGATGGCTAATCTTTTTGTACGTGGTTTTGGATCGACATGCAAAAGGGCGGGCACGATTACTCTGCAGTGATTAGTCCTAGAATAAAAAAACAAAAATATTTATTTTCTACATATTCAAAACTAAGATTGTACGTAGCCGTTTTGAGATATATGCATATTATTTTGTTAAAATGGCAACGATTTAAAGAAAAAAGTTATTTTTCAAATCGTTATACGTGCGTGTACGTGCGTGCGTGCGTGTGTGTGTGTGTGTGTGTGTGTGTGTGTGTGTGTGTGTGTGTGTGTGTGTGTGTGTGTGTGT
>JAJVSH010000134.1:390897-405860 GCA_021460005.1 Tetramorium alpestre
CACGCACGCACGCACGCACGCACGCACGCACACACGCACGCACGCACACACGTACACACGTACACACAAGATGTAAATCCGACCGTGCGACCTCCACGCGGTACATCTTGGGTTACGCTAATGCCGGCGGTAGCGGATAACGAATATTATGTCTTTATTATGACTTTTCTATATCTGAGTACAAATCGTAGTGACCTGTACGAGTTGCAATCGCTCGAAACATTCTTTCAAACGAGTCCCCGTTCGATCCATTGCAACAATTACGGTTTTCTATTTTCCCCCTCCCATCACCTCCTTCTCCCATGGGGATTCCCACTCCAAAGGATATATCTTTTTTAAAAAAAACATTTCATTTTTTACAATATTTATCATTTTCAAAATCAACTATACCAAGTTTACTTTATATCATTACAGTATTTTATCCTCCTGTGACCCCCCATTTCTCAAAATTGAGAAGCATGCCCAACTTGAAATTTTTCCACAAGTAATCTACCATCATAAACTTTTATTTAGCATATTTAGCATATTTAGCATTTCAGCTTGACATTCGAGGTAAAATTCACCGATTAGGGTGGCTCTTTGTCGACACAATTTTGAGATTTACATAACAATCATCTTATGAATTAAAATAGATCATTCGTTAATCCATGACCGTGGAATATGATAATATTTACTTATGTACATGCGTCACGACTGTTTTATCATTTGCTAAACGATTTGCTGGACGATTTTCGTGTCAACGCAACATGCTGACTGATATATGACCGATCGATAAAAGAAATAGATAGTAAAAGGAATAAATAATCGGTAACTGATTGTTAGCATCCCATACATATATTATTTCTGACAAAAATATAAATATTCAAATCGATCTTCTCAGAAAACTTGTCAACGAAAGACGATCAATTTGTGGGTATTAATAAAATCGTATTGATTTCGCTCGAATATTATCAAATTTAATTTTAATTCATGAAATTCAGAGATTGATCTAGAAATTTTAATCATTTTTTTCATTTTTTATTTTACTCTTATAAATTTATCTTACAATTTACAATATATAATTCTTATTTATAGTCTATCTTTGTGTTTTGAAAATATGTATATGTTACGTCCAGACTCCAGAGGTTTTCTTTTTTTTCGAGAGATCGGGAAGCGAGGAAAAGGCTTCCCGAGGATGAAGTAAAGGAGGGGATGGAAAGACGTAACGGATTCCCTTTTGATTACCTCGCCCGTTTACGCGGGCGAGCCGAGGACACGCTTTAAGGCTTCGAATTTGGGTCTACGTCTGAGACAGACGCTATGACGCCAAATGACGGAACAACACGCTCGGGGTCCCTGTTTCAGTAAGAGAATTCAGTCTCTTTTATCTGGGATAGGACCTTAAGAGTGCGACTCTTAACAGGAAGGAACGGGAAAAGGGGGTGATGGTTAATTATAAATTAATGTAAAATATATATAGTTAGATACAAGCCGATTTATTACTGCCCATATTATATGAATTAATTTGATGTGAAATATTTCATACAACGCAGAACGCATTATTATTTATGGAAATATAAAGGAAATTTAATAATAGAAAGTTCATTTCTACGGAAATGACAATTTTAGCTTATCAAATATATATAATACATGAGTTTTATAAATTCTTCCTAATTAAGGTAAGTGTGTATATGTGTGTGAGTTACATTAGAATGCGTGTGAGGCGCGCATGCTAAGATCATAGAATTTCATGGAGGAAAACTGTGGAAGGGGAGAATAGGTGATAGAAATGAGAGACTGGGACTAAACGGGCATTAGTGTCCAAAGAGAGGAAAATGGGAATTATTTTTTGATCTGAGTGATCCTTGAATGATCTGTCGAAAAAGATCGGGATCGACGGGATTTGGGGTTAAAGCTATAGGATGTGGAGGGAGAGGACCGGAACAGAGAGAAAAGAGAGAATCGAGTTAGCGAATTCTTCCTTCGACAACCGTCGAGGCCTGGGAGGTGCGAGAGGGACTTCCTCTACAAATTGCACACTAGAAGTGGAATCTGCGGGGGAACTAGGCCTGAAACGATCGTGCTTGGGGGAGAAGGGAAATTCTCCCAGATATCCTATGCTCGATCCGACCGATATAGCAGGGGATACAGTCCTGAGGTCATCGTCTGCGGACGCTATCGGGGAGTATGAGGGAAGTACAGAATGGAGGAGAATGGAGGAGGGGAAGAATTATCTTCTAGAGAAAAACAGGGAGAAGAAGGGGGAAGCATGAAGGTTCCGGTGTATCTGGCCATATGAGAGTTACGACGGAAGCGGGGGAGGGGGAGGAGACGGAGATATAGCACGCGCCGGGGGTGTGGGTGTACGTGGGGGTGGTGGCGGCGAGATCGGGTGCGAATTGGGGACTTCGGAGGACTCTTCAGCGTCTTTTACTTCCATTATAAGTCCCATTAGAAGGTCGGAGACGATCCGATGGATACGGCGATTCCGAAGGTGCCGTTGGTGCTTGCGTACAGTCCGACTGATAGTGGGCGGGGCGGCGACGGGGTGGTCGGTCACTGCGATTTATACCGATATTAATTACGATGATTCGGCAGGCGGTTGATCGAGATTTTCCATCGGTCGGACTAGTGGAGAGGAAGAGTGGCTCTAGCAAATCCGCGTCCGAATCGAAAGCCCTCGATCTTTCTAGTTCCCCAGAAAATCAAGACTCTACGACTCGGAGCGAGAGAAGGAAAGAATGATATTTGCAAATCCGAATCGAAACCTCTCGATGCTTCTGGTTACCCAGAAAATCAAGATTTCACGATTCGGAGTGAGGGAAAGAAAGAATGAGATTTGCGAACCCGAGTCGAAACCTCTCGATGCTTCCGGTCAACCAGAAAATCAAGATTCTACTATTCGGAATGAGGGAAGAAAAAAATGATGATTGCCAATTAAACGATTCGCGCAACGATTCAAACCAGGTAGCCGAAGTAAGAAAAAGAAGTATGAAGGGGTTTACTCACTGTTTAGTTTTCGAATCCGACCCCTCAGTAGAATTGTGCTGTCGACTTCTTCGTGCGGTTCGATGTTTCGGCTGGGAGCGATCGGCTGGGATGTCCAGTCGACTAAGGCACTACTGATTCTAACTTTAAGTTTCAACCGGGCGAACTGGCACTGCCCAGAAATAAAATAACCGCGGAGAGAGTCGAAAAAAAGGTTGCGACTATTATTGCGGCTGCTCGCAAGTACAAGCATACGAGGACCCAGAAGAACTGATGTCGCAGCCCTCGAAATCGCGGGTTTATATTTAAAAAAAAACAAAGGGTGGGTATGTCGGGGTGTCGCGCTTTTGATTCGCTGAGCGCTTTTCATTTTCTTTAATTCTAATTGGGGAATCGGCTATAAAAAATTGTTTATCCGTTCCTATAGGCAGTTTGATCATAAAACATTTTTGGTTTGGTTTTACGACTCGGTCAAGCTGCCTCTTTTCTAAAAGTTTAAACTAGCAATAAGAATTATGAGGTGATTCTTCGGAGAGGGCCCAAGTGATTTGTATCGCGACTTTTCTCGCGACAAGAGCGTTAATTCTGGAGCGGTCGTTGATTGTATCCGCGGTTTTGTGACTCGCTTGGGCACCCTGGGAAAATCCCCGATAAGATCTAGATCGGATCGACGTCTATCGATGCCATAGGTGTGAGTGATTCCTTTTGGATGGTTTTTGATTCTTATTGACCCCCTTTTATTATTTTTTAATTTTTTTCAAAGGCCAACTAGTGCACCCGTGAATCGTTCGTCGCGGATCCCACGCTCTTAACCTTAAAAATTCGAGGGAGAATAGTTCGTTTTCCCCCCATTGTCCGGATGGAAGAAATCGCGGAGTCTACTGGACGTAACACTCCCCATTGTCCGGATGGGAGAAATCGTGGAGTCTATTGGATGTAACATATATCACAGTTAAAGTCTGAAATTCGTTGATTTAACTAAAGTCTCAAAATTAATTTTCTAACAAAACTCTTTAATTAATTAAATCTTAACTAATTAAATTTATAATTTAGTTATATAATATTTGTTATATAATATTATTGGACTCGTTGCTCGTTTGCACATTACACTATCGGGTACTCTCGCGCTCTTTGGAAATGACAACACCATCTTTGTAAGAAGCGTTTATTTATAGAATATTTATTCATAGAATAGTACTGCTTCGCAGTTTTAAAGCCATCAACGGCTCTTAGCTAAAATCCGTCTTATGCCTGAATTACACTAGCGATTCGCAATTGCGATTGTGAATTGCTAGTGTGATTCGGTCATCAGGACGCAACAATATAAATAGAATTAGTAAATATAAATACTTTTTAAATTAAAAGAAGTATTTACAACTAAATGAAAGACTTTTCAGAATTATATAATTATAGAATTATTTAACTAGTAGTTAGATTGGATTTTAACTGCAACATGTATATTTCAAACTTAGCTGTCGCTTGCTTTTTTTACCTTGTTTGCTATCACCTTGTTTGCTATTACAAATAGTCATAAAATGTGACTATCATGTGACATTTTTTATGTATATTATCTTTAAAAAGGCAGGTAATGAATATTAACACGTTAAATGCCGTGGGAGTCACCGGTGACCGACGATGCCAAGATTGGTAAAAATAGTTCAAGTAAATAACAAAACTTCTAAAAAGGCCTCGCATATTTTATATGAAAAAAGTAACTTCGGTTAAATTGACTGAAATTGAAATATATTATAGTTTAAGGGGATGCTGGAGCTGTTTTTTTTACCTACAAAATATATAATTTTTGCAGTCATGACAATTTTTTTGACTTTTCAGAATTAAAAATCCTTTTTCAAAATTAAAGTACACACTGAGATAAAGTCGGGATAATAAATTTTATGTTGAAAATGAAAGAAAAGTTATAAAAACATGCTCCTTTACGTACAAGATTGAAGGTTAGAATTATTGATTTATGAATACAACAGCTTCGTATAAAAGTTTTGTAGCCTTTAGGCACAAAACAACTATTATTTCGATTTTTTGTATGTCTCCCAGATAGTAAAATACGCCAAATTTCCCAGCAGGTTGGCAACAGATTCCCACAAAAGTTGTCAGCGAATTGGCATCCGTTATTTCCGCAATAGACTTACGATTTGCTAGCAGATCCTGTTCATAGAATCTGACAACAGATTGACGGCAGAAACCGAGCAGGATCTGCGCGTGCGCAATCTGAGGGCAGATTGGCAGCAGAAACTGAGCAATCGGTAATAACAACTTTTGTACCAAATTTGGAGAGTTTTTGTTGACAGCAATTCATATCAGACACTTGGCATTATCTGCTTTCGACAGCCTTGGCTATCTGGCCTTGGCTAATACCTGAAAATTTACAGGTTCTGTCAGATTTCTGGCAACAGTTTTCTAACATTATCAAATATTACAGAATCTATTTGAAATCTGTTGCTTTTCTGGCATTCAGATCCTGACAGCAGTCTCTGCGCATAATTTGTCTTTTCAGGTTTGGCTGTCAGGGTCATAATATATTATAGAAAGTAATTTAGCTCGTAATATCCAATTGGAAAGTTGTACACAATACACACTGCTGTTATTTATTTAGACTTCCACAACAATTTTGATGATTGCAACATTATTTTTATGTAAATTTTCGATCAAAATTGTGATCAGTGATATCAAAAACCTTCTAGAAACCTCTAAAACATCATTTTTAATTTTCCATATGATCCGGGCCGAGGTGACCGCTATTAGTGGCCAGCAACAAATTTGGAAACTATTTAGAACATGTAGGTTATACCTAGGTTATACCCAGCTAACAATTTACTTAGGAATTGTTAGCAATAGAGAAACAATTTTCTGCGGATTGAGGATGTCAAATCCAGAATCTACTGTGTTCTCAAGTGTGTTCCAATTGCAACTAAAAACTAAATATTACATCCTAATATAAAATTGAATGCAATATCAGAGCAGAAGTGTCACTAACAGTAAAACAACAGAGCATAATTCAGCACCATGTTTGTCAATTATAAACTGATAACAGATTTGCGTTAAATATCCAGCAGATCTATGCGCAGAATCTACGATAGATTGGCAATAGACGTAGAGTAGATATGTTAGCATAAACGACAGCAGACTGCTCACAAACGTGAAGCAGATCTGCCGCCAATCTGCATATATGCAAAACTTTATTCACTTTATTAAAAAGTATACTTTGGGCTTACTTATATACATATTTCCCAGTGAATTTTACTTATGAGAAAGCTTATGGTCTTATGCGACGCCTACCAGCGTAGATGAAAGGTGACTTTCGAATCACGCACTGGTCACGCATAATCATCTATAATGGCATAGATTTGCTGCGTTTTTTGCGTCAATTTGTCGTCAATGTATTCGACATACCTGAACGCTATTGATCGCCAATCTGATGTGTCTTACAACCACTTTTGTACTGTTGCATTTATGCGGGCAGTTTGATGACAATTTGCAATATACAAAGCTATTTTGGTGTTTACCATCAATCTTTCGTCGACACTGTTGACAGATCTGCTCGCTGTTCACCAGCATTTTATTAAGTAATCTGTTAATCGGTATTGGTGAATTTTTGTTAGAATTGTGAGCGCAATATTTTCAGCGTCAAAGTCTGTTTCACATCTACAATCTTTTGACAAACAGAATTTGTTGTCGACTTGTTCCTTCAGAAATGGTTATTGGAGTATGTATATGTAAAAATTTTCCGTGAAAAAAATTGAAAGTTTCAGTGGAAAAATCCTGGCTCTCTAAAAGTTAAGCAAGTTGTTCTAACAACCTTGCAAAAATTATTATATAGCTATTTTAGGAATTCATTTTACTTATTTTTTCGTTAATTTAAAGAAATTCATACTATTGCATCTAATAATTATTAACTTATTTCCGCTTTTGCGAACATTAATTATTAAAGAAGGCAGACGATTATTGGTTCGTCTTATGTTTCAGAGATCGATGAGGTAGTGGATCCCGTTATATATTTATTAAGCGACCGAAGCTCCATGATCAACGGTGCCTTCTTGGCCATCGACGGTGGTTTCTTAGCAGCATAAGCAATTTACTAATATGAGTATACGTTAAAATCTATTCGTAAAATGCAATATTTATAGAAATTAATCAAGTTACGCTGAATAACAATAATCACTTTCTTACGAACAAGATGACTTGTATACTATAAAGAAGTTGCTATAAAAGATTGCTGCAATATAATCGTGTATTCAATTGACGCGAGGCTTGACAGAATTGTTGAAAGGATATGGGAGTAATACACCAGATGAAAAAAATCCAGGCAAGCTTCGTTTGTTTCAATTTAATTTTAAAAAATGCTTCGTTTCTTCCTTTCCTCATCGTCAACTAGATTCGACAAACAGGCGGCGACAGAGAAAGCCGTGATGGGCGAGACGGCCATTTACGTCGGCGAGTGTGTCTCTTTCTCTTGCAAGTATCTTTGAAAATATTCTATCCCGAAATACTAACGCACGTACGTATATAATTATATAATTCGCGAATTCTCCTTTCTTCTGCCGTGGCTGCGCTCGATTTAAAGAATGTGAACGCTTCTTCCTTTCCCTTTCTCTCTCTCTCCCTAATTTGTTCCTATGGTGAATAACATAATAATGCGGTGGAGAAACTGAAAATTATGCATGTAGAACGAAACAATGCAAAATCGAATGCATAATGTCTCCGCCGCTTCCATATTTTTTTCACATATCATGACGTATTTCAAATTTACCGGGTGTCCGAAAATATTTACATCTCTCTCGTCGTTTCTATTGCGTGCTTGACATTAGATTTCGAATTCCATAAAAAGTTTAAATGTACAATTATTCAGAATTATGCTTCGGATTGATGTACCTATGTCACATATTCAAATTGAAATGTCACAGACGAGGAAAATGAAAAATGACGTACTTAAGGTTTCTGGTCCCTTGCCGACGATATTGAAAACGTCAGAAGCGAGAAATTACACATTGAAAATCTTTGCAAATTACTGTCAAATAAAAAGATATTTAAAAACATACTGTAGATTGCTGTAGCATACATATAAAATATACAGGAAACTAAGATTACCAAGGAATACACAACGTAGAAGACACAGTGTCTATCTCTTTTCAGAGTTGTCAAATCACGTGTTCGTGTGTTTGATTATGTATGTGACTACGCTCTATATCATGTTCATTATATAGTGTTTTTAAGAATAATGTCCTGTATATTTTACAAGTGTGCTAAAGCGCCCTACAGTGTATTTTCATTCAAATATCTTTTTATTTAACTGTAATTTGCAAAGTAATTTTCGTGTAATTTTTCGCTTCTGACGTCACGATTTCCAATATAGTCAACGACGGGCCTTAAACGATTCGTAATTTATATCTACTTATAATCTTTTGTTCATTTATAAAACGGTTTTCGTTCAGTTGAGTAGACTTGTAAGATGGCAATTTTCAACTTAATGAATCATGTAAAAACAAAAAATGAAAATATAGTATCTTATACAACTTGGGCGCGATATTTCGAATTGCTTATATGTAATTTAAATTTATAGTGGAATTCATTTCGTAATATTTACACTTAAAAAATCCTGTATAAAAGTTTTATTTCTGTTATTTATTTTATTTATTTCTGGTGAATTTGTTCTTGATGAGTCATCTAAATGTAAATGTAAATTACGAGAATTACTTTGAATAGTTCTTTCCATTTTTATTGTCTTTGATTTCAAGAATCGAAATATTTGACATAGATACCACCGATCTTAAAGATTACGACTTCTCCAAATAAAATTTAACCGTAGAAAGATCGAATCCGAAATTTGTTCGAAAATACGATTTTTTTCAGAACACTTTCCTGCGTATATAGCTGAGACATCAATATGAATCACGTGCCGAATGCAAAAGGAACTTAATTAGAGTATGCAACACCCGTATTTGATCTAATTGCGAGACATGTTTAAACGGACGCCCGATATATTTCTAAAAGAAAACTCGCAGTACACACGCATCGAGACAGATAATGAATTCGCTACCGCTGAAACGCATATTACTCGTAATCACTATTAACCGGTTTCACCGAGTGAAACTTGTACAAGTAATAATATTGCGTTTCATTATCTCATCAGACACTCCTCGCTCGTCTTAATTACGCTCCTTCAGTCTGAATAACATGAAAAGACCCAATTTCCTAACAACGTAATCTTTTTCCTAACAACATTAACGTTGCTAGCTTTAATTTACATTAATTTCGTAAATTATTACAAGACTAACAAGCAGAGTTCTCTCGCTGTCTCGCGCTCTCGCTTTTTGTCAAGCAAGCAGTGTACAGGTAGTTCTTTGTCAGATTGTCAAAATTGGATAGATTTGCGTTTTTAGCAAATATATATGTATGTGTGTGTGTGTACAAAGTGACCCGAAATATGTAATACAAATAAGAAAGAAATGTTTCTACAGTTCGAAGCAAGTCAAAATGATAGAGTAAATTTTTTTTAAATAAAATGAACTCGTTTTCAAGAAAAGATTTTAGAAAGTTTTAATCAAATACATGTAAAAAGAAACATTATTCTTGCACTTGAAGAACTCAAAAAAATATGTTAAAAATAATTCATTCTAATTTTTAATTTGTAGAGTACAACTCTACAAATATGCCAAAATAGTCAATATTTTCAACAATATCTCAATCTAAGTAAGAAATATATATAAACATAAATGTTTAGGAAATAAAATGAGTCTTCGTTTTATATATACAAATTCACGTCTCTCTTAAGAGTCAACTGATTAAATTAGTTAGTAAACGAACATTTGTAGCGAAAATTATGTCAAATATTAATCAAGTACACTTGATTATAACTTTCTTTTTTCTCGAAAACAAGTCGAAAAGTATTTTATTTCTATTTTTTGAAGCCGTAGAATGTAAATTCGTTTGCCGATTCTACATTTCGGCCCATCTTGCGTAAACCGTCCAATTTCGGCAGTTTTGTACACGTATATACATACAGTTTTAATAATACATGTCAATATTAATGCTTTATGTAGTCGTTAATACATAATTTAGCAAGAGCAAGAAACAACGAAAGGAAAATGCACTCCGTAGTGCAACAAAGACGTACAAAAATTAACCCATTTACATCGAGCGCATCCGTAACATCTCGCAGCTGGTCGCAAGAGGTTTACTGCGTAAGTAACATTGTGAGCGATCATAGAATAACTAAGCATAGAATAACTAAGATGCTTTGTCACAAAAATCGAAATGAATAATTTAGATTGTTAGAAACCAAATAATTCGAAAAGAAATTCTTTCAAATTAACGTCTTTCTTGGTCGGTAGAAATTAAATAACTCTACTTTAACTCTCGGCCAAGCGAAGTCACTTGAGAGAAGGGGAAAAAAGGAAGAAAAGAATTTGCGGATGTATATGGGTCAATATTCTCATTGTTCGATTACCGATCCCCAATGCTTTCCCGCCAAGACGGAACGAAGTACAAATGCAAGGTAATTGGGAAACAGGGCTATACACGGGGGCTTTGTGTCCAACAGATCACATCTTTCCACACATACATACACACATACAAACACACACACACACACACACACACACACACACACACACACACACATCTTCTCACTCTCGCTTTCTCTTCATCGCTTCCTCTCAAGCGCAGACACTCTACACTTACACATGTTATCATATTTTTCTTGTTTCAATAGATTATGATAGTAATTGTATATATACAAACCATTCGCGCCTCGATACACAATTCGATTACTACACTTAAAATACATTGATCGCAAATTTATCATCGGCATCATCGTCGTGACGTCCTATCACCGAGGGAGGCCATTGAAGCCGTTATATTAGATTCGAGACTCTCTGAATGCTTTCTTCACATCTGTGTTCGCACATATTCGTGAAAACTCCCCTAGGCCGGCCAAATAAGCGTGTACGATTCGTAACAATCGTGCAACAAAAAAAAATACATTTTCTCTCTCTCTCTCTCTCTTTCTCTTAGTAATTATAGCTTCCACTCGTATGACAGTTTTCGTGTCCAAAGCAATAGGCCCGATCGCAGAATGCAGAAAACAAAACATTTATGTAATACTAAAAGTATCATTTCAGAGAAGTAGTAAACAGAAAGAAATAAGTAAGTCGCAATTTCTTATCGACCCATAGCTTGCTGATTAATCACAAATTTCAATTAATTGTAAATTGAGTGCGTTGAAGACGCGGATCACATTATAACGAAACTGTACGATTGTAATCTAACAACAAGTTTCTAACTGAATTATGCGCTTATAAATTTCGTCATTCCTTGGTTGGACCACGCGCTTACGCTAACAGGTATACAAAAGAAGAAATAAAGAGGAAAAAAGAAATGACGCGAGAAGGGAGGAATTATCGATGTTCCTCGCGGTGGCATCGATCACCTCGAGAGGATTCTCTACTCGACGAAATTCGCGATGATCCATGATAAGGACGAAGCGACGGGTCTGGATCGACGCAACACTGTCTTTCAGTCAGTTAAAAACGGGAAAACGCAAGAATTCTCACTCGCGCTCTGGCAGTGTTTTTTTCCCCTCTTCATGAAAACGACAACTCGCACAGAGAACGTGTGCCCTCGGTATTTCCATACCGGTTGATACATAAATAGACGGAAAATCACAGAACTTCCTCATTGAGATTGACTATACAAAATTACCACAGATACCGTCTTATTGTAATTATGTTTGAAATTTCATACGTTTCTTAACGAGATATTACTTTGAGACGGCGAGATTTGCCTTGTTTCCAAAGTCTTTTGCGACGAGTTGCCTGCGTAATGGACGCGCAGGTAATTGTATAATGTATAACGACTTCTGGCTGAGACGCCGAGACGGGAGATTATACGGGCACGCGTAAAAAGCGATGATTTATAGCTTCGACTTTTGAAACAATAAACGATCCAGAGATTCCCTCTACGGGTATAAGGAGACGAGTTTGATAATTAACGTAACGTCGGCGCCAGGGGAAAACTTCTCCCGAACGATAAATGAGAGTTGTTCAAGAGAGAAAGACGACTCAAGAGATGGGAAGTATAAAAGCCTTTCGGACTCGATTAACACAACGGCATAATTATTATGTAAAGTTGAGAATGTGAAAAGGTCTCCCTCGCGCGTGGAGACGCCAATTTCGCGAATAATAAATATTTCTAAACTAGTCGGCATTCTTGAAAAATCTCTGAAGATAAAAAATGTAATACACTTTAAGGTAACACCCAGAGATTGGTTCGTTAGACGACAGCATTAGGGAATTGATCGGTAAAAAGCTTACAGCGCCTCAATCAAGGTTATTTTTATTATGAATTTCCTTTTTATCTTCGATTTTTTACAGTTCAAATTCAAACTAAAATGTCTTCTCGTAAAACCTCCACGTCTAGGGGACGTTCGTTATAATTACTCTAAACAAAATAGGGAGTAGTGAGGGTAACGCGGTTGTTAGTGCGTGAGTTTACGTTGCTCTTTAATTACAGATATATAATATACAATAATTGTGCAAAGCTGATTTTGTAATTTACGTATATTATATCTAATTAAAGATATGTATAGTCACAAATCACGCACCAACTACTTTCACTGCCCTTCAGAGATACACTTTGTCTAAATTTTACATTCTGTTACGTTTGAGTCAAAAAAAATTTTACTTCGTATTCTCTTTTTTTTCTCTTCTCGTAATAACGTCGGTCCCTAATCGCTTCGTCTTTCCTGGCTTACAATTAGAGTGAAATACGGACGCGCGAGAAAAGATTTTTCAATTCTGACAATTCATTCAAACGATTAATTTCTTCGCGTTAATTATCACCGACTCACCCTACCCTGTGCGAAAGGAAACGAAGAAATTTGGGTGCGGCGCAGTGATTGAAATACGTGATACGCCGTCGGTGTACGTCGCTTCGTCCTCGTCCCTCGCTCGTCGGGAGAGATATATTGCGCTTCGTCCCGAGTAGATCGCTGCGATCCAGGATTCGACCATACGATATACAACATAATAACAATTAGCAGTAGCAGCAGCAGTAGTTATAACGGTAATAGTAAAAGTCGTAGTAATAACAGTAATAGTAATAATATGATAGTAGTGATAGTAGTAGTACCCTATGAAAAAAAGAGAAAAAAGATACATAGAAAAACACGGTGTCGGTACAATATATTTATATGTACTAATTTTTTTATCAAGTTTTTTTTTCGTTTTCTCCACTTTTTCTCCATACGCGCCTCGCGCACCGTAACGTTAGGAAGAGAACCGAGGCGAGAGGAGGGTGACGGACAGAGGAGAAGACGAAGATGAGGAGGACGAGGTTGACGAGGGAGCGAACAAATTCAGGCACTCCGCTGAACTCTCGACACAGTAACACAAGCTTCGAGCTCCTTCGTCGAATACATCCGTTCGTATTCGTACTCCATCCGTCCGCGTATGCAATTCTTTGACAGCAAACGCGAGAGGTCGCGGGCGATCTTTATAGGCGAATTCCGTGGCGGATACGGGATTGTCGCCGAATTATGCGTTAAATGGGGGATACGGACACGAATACAGGAGCTCCTCAAAGATAAACATGATGCGCCTTTTCTCGGTATAATGCTCCTCTCTTCCTTCATTCAAACAAGTTCATTCAAGCAGCCTCACTCACTTTTCTTCCCCGTCCATCATTCTTCCTCTCTGCATCCGTATGGATGTACAAGTACACGAACGCACGCATATACCTGTTACAAACACGGGACATACATACGTTAGTAGAACGAAGCCACGGTAATGTACATCGACGTTCGCCTTCTTGCGACTCACCGAAAAAAGGAAAAAGATGAGGTCGGTGAGCAAAATCGGGCGCGCAGCTAAATCGTTCTTCGGTTAATATTGTTACTGTACAAAAGGGAAGGTCACACGTGAGCTTGTCGTGAGGCGAGAAGAAGTCACGTCGGTCATTAAACGGCGAGAGTTTCATTTCCTGGGTTTGGTTTTTCACACACCTCTTTCTCATTCTCATCTCATCTCCTTAGTATGCACGATTACGGTAACGATAACGGTTGAACCACGACAATATATACGTATTCTAACACTCTCCACTTGTACAGTACGCCCGATCGATGCTAATGAGATAGAAACGCTCTTCGGAAACTCGCAATCGTGTCTTCGCCTTATTACCTAAACACAACCGAACGAATTGTCTCTAAAAACTAGATATACTCCCCACCTCCTCTTTGCATGCCCATTGTACTACGTTCTGTATGATCGTTTAACTAGAATTTTTCTTTTTCTTTTAGCGAAATGATCACGATTTTGGTGTTCCAGTCGTGTCTCGTAAATCGACATGAGATCGCTTCAGCGAGACTAAAACAAGAATGTCTCTCCGAGAATTCTTTCGGAAAATAACTCGTGAATTTATACACTTTAATACTTCGCAACTTTCTCCTCGTTTAACGTGGATGTTGTTTCGAGGCTTACTCTTATCATTGGCTTGACTGGAGCAACGACATCCCGAGATTCAAGACACACTTGCTACTGTTGTGTTTCAGCGACGTCGAAATACGCGAAACTTTTGTCGCAACCGTGCTTGTTGCCTCTTTTCCCCGCGGTTGCGCTCAATCCTCTCGATAGTAACACGGAGCTACATCTTTTGAAAACATTGTTTCTTTTTACTTTTGTGCAAAAATTCATGATAGCTTTATATACGTCCGTTTCTCGATTATCGATACATCCGGTTTATATACATGTTGCGACTTATTACAAAAAAATATTCTACATTTATACAGACCCGCATTCGGTCCCGATGGAGTAGAAGTGTGGTAATAATAGCGCGAAATCGCATTAACTCTCGTGAAAATCGAACGATAATCTCGCCAAGTCAATTTACGTAAATCAACGAAATCGAAACAACTTACAAAACATTAAACAAATTTAAAAGTTTCTAGCAGTCATAGTACACACGTGAATTTACAAATATATATATAT
>JAJVSH010000134.1:411680-424522 GCA_021460005.1 Tetramorium alpestre
CAGGGTGTCCGAAATAAAAGTTCTCACATGAAAGTTGGTGGTAGATCGGGTCAAACCGAGAAGAAAAGTCCTATACTATTTTACAAAATTTGCAATAGTTATTGAGTTATTCATTGTTAAAAATTTTAATTGTTAAAAATCGTAAGAAGGGATAGACAGCGCAGTGCGGGAGACGTGGGCGAGAACTCGCTGCTCCTGCTGCCATTGCCGCTCTCACATTTCCTGCACCGCGCTATCTATCCCTTTTTTCAATTTTTAACAATTAATAACTCAATAACTATTCCGAATTTTGTAAAATGGTATAAGACTTTTCTTCTCGGTTTGACCCGATCTCGGATCTACCACCAACTTATGTGTATATATACAGGGTGTCTGATTTAAGGTTGCCAACCCGAAAACTGGAGGTAGATTGGATCAAACCATGGAAGTAGAAATATCTGAAAAGAGCATAAATGCGCGGGGGTGAAGCATGAGACGTGGGACGAAGGTTAACCGCTCAAGATGGCGACCATATTGGAAGGAGAAAGATAACCTCTGAAATTCAGCGGTTATCTTTCTCCTTCCAATATGGTCACCATCTTGAGCGATTAACTTCACCCTCCTCGTCTAGAAAAGTATCTTATGCTCCCTCCTGATATTCCTACCTCCATAGCTCAAACCGAGAAGAAAAGTTATGTACCATTTTGCAAAATTCGCAATAGTTGAGTTATTAATGATTAAAAATCGCCGTATTAGNCCGGCCTACCGCCAAATACAAGCGCGCGGAGACATACGACCGCCCAGCGTCATTGTTAGCAAGAGTTGTTTGGCAAAAAACAGGGGGACAATTAATTAATAATAAGTGTAAAATATTAATCAACATAAAATTAAACAAATTAAATAAAATTAAATTAATTAAAAAAAATAAAAAGCTTTATTGGATGTAAAAATAACAAGATTTATGAAGCGCTCTGAAAAATGGAATTTGCTTTACATAATACTCTTTTTTCAAAATTTTCACCTGTAAGACGATTAAACTTTGCAATATCGTATATAGTAGTGAAGCTGAACATTCTTTCCACTGGACCTGACGACGGAATCAAAGTATTAAATTTAATGAATAATACTTTTATTATTAGATAAGCATTGGATAAGCATCCTAGTGCATTATAAATATTTGTTGTACTTTCGCCAGCGTTATCGAAATCAAATCCGTCATCGATAACATCCCCTTCCATTGTGTTATGATATGGAGACTTATAGCATGAAGCTGTGCCACTTTTTAATTATTAATTAAATAATGCACTAGTATCTAATGCGTACGAAATTGATTTCCAACGTTTTCGCCAAAGTCCAAACAATGGTTTACTAATTTTACATGCTTATCCAAAAATAAAAGTAGCATTCATTAAATTTACCTTGATTCCATCGTCAGCTCCAGTGGAAAGAATGTTCAGCTTCGATACCATGTGCGATATTGCAAAGTTTAATTGTCTAACAAATGAAAATTTAAAAAAAAGAGTATTATGCAAATTCCATTTTTAAGAGCGCTTCATAAATCTTGTTATTTTTACATCCAATAAATCTTCTTTTTATTTTTTTAATTAATTTAATCTTATTTATTTAATTTTATGTTGATTAAGGGGATCCTAAAATGTCCTGTTTTACCTTAAAAAATATAATAATTTTTGCGACGTCGACATTTTTTTTGGCTTTATAGAATTAAAAATTCTTTTCCAGGATTAAAGTACATACGCAAATGGAGGGGGCTAGACTAGATTTCACGCTAAAACAAAAAAAAAAAGTATAAAAACATGTCTATCTACAAAACAGGTTGAGGTTGGAACTGTCAATTTGTAAATTAGCTTCATATAAAAGTCTTAGAGCTTCTGTGCACAGAACAACTATCCAGCTCCCTTTATTTGAGTGTGTAGTTTAATTCTGTATAAGAATTTTTTTAGTTCTATAAAGCCAAAAAAATGTCGACGTTACAAAAATTTCGAATCATACGTGCCTCAGATTTCGGTAATATTTTTAATTTTTTTCGTTTTTTATATGAAGTCGATACTCGTGTGGTTCATTTTTGTGCGTACTTTAATCCTGCAAAAGCATTTTGTATTCTGTAAAGCTAATTCGATCATTTATAATATTATAGCTTAGAATTCTACATAATCGACCTTGTGCGAGTTTGTCCGTCACTTTAGGATTACCTTAACATTTTACACTTATTATTAAGTAATCAAAAAAATCTTCGGTTCTGATTAATCAAGTAATCAAAAAATTTTTATTCTAATTACTTGATTAATCGAGTCAGCAAAAAATTATTATTCAGATTATTTGATTTATCGAGTAATCAAAAAATAGCTTTTCTCAATTAATAATTAACTAAGTAANCGGTTATCGTTAATTTATTATTAATTTTTTGCCGATCTCTGCTATTTATGCATGTATGCACGTACGCATTCGCACAAAATATTTTTCCAAAATTTTAATTTTCATTTATAAAAGGCGAGCAACTATCATAGCTCGGAACGGGGGTCTATTGTACGCGCCGGCCGTGCTGCGTGCCGGCGTATAGTAAACAACTCCTCGAGTACCTAGCAACGCCGACGCTGGGCGGTCGTATCTCGCCGCGCGTTTGTATTCGGCGGAGGGCCGACCTAATACGGCGACTTTTAACAATTAATATCTCGTTAACTATTGCGAAAATTGCAAAATGGTAGAGAAGTTTTCGACTCAGTTTGGTCCGATCTACCTGCTCACGAAAATTGGCGCAACAATTCTGGAACACCTTGTATATACAACATTTTTAATATATTTAGTGCAAATATAATGACAATGATATATAAACATAGATTTCAGAAATTAAAATACTATTTTATATAAATTCACGCAAGCTGACATAATCCAACATACTTGATAAATTCATTATAGTTTAAGTTATAATTATACAGGGTGTCCGAAATAAAAGTTCTCACACGAAAGTTGGTGGTAGATCGGGTCAAACCGAGAAAAAAAGTCCTGTACCATTTTATAAAATTCGCAATAGTTATTGAGTTATTAATGATTAAAAATCGCCGTATTAGTTCGGCCTACCGCCGAATACAAGCGCGCGGAGAGATATGACAGCGTTATTGTTACCAAGATCGNGAGGAGTTATTTTCTACAAATGGCAAAAAACAGGAGGACAATCGCAGCTCAAAACCGCCGCTTTTAGGCATTGCCGCGTGTAGTAAACTACTCCTCGCGATCTTGGTAATAACGCTGGGCGGTCGTATCTCTCCGCGCGCTTGTATTCGGCGGTAAGCCGGGCTAATACGGCGATTTTTAATCACTCAATAACTATTGCGAATTTTGTAAAATGGTACATGACTTTTCTTTTCGATTTGACCCGATCTACCACCAACTTTCGTGTGAGAACTTTTATTTCGGACACCCTGTATAGTTTGAGATGATTTGACTATTTGAATAGCATACGGTATTATCAATCTTTTACTCCTCTAAAATGTTTATCCGTTTTAATTTTACTAAATCTCATCGTCACTGTTCAACTATTGCAATCTTTCAAAACAGTAATAGTAATAAACAAAGTAAAGTAAGCCTCAAGAATCGAGTGCTATTTCTAATCATACGCAGGATTATTCGTCAGGTTGATGCATCATATTCGTGTTTCAAAACTGTGATATAACTTAAAATGATTCGACATCAACCGGGCGACGTGGGAAACAATGGATAATCTTTCACTCTTGGCAATTGAAATGGAAAAATTAATCATTACCAAAACAAAACAAAAACTAAGAAACGAAATCGAACGAATGTGAATTTCAATGTTTAGAAAAATAAATCAAAATAAGGAAATGGCTCGCTTTCGTGAAGATAGATGATGCGACAAATCCAAAAATTAGTCGAAAAATAGAATTTTCTCCTTTCTCTGTCTCTTTCGTCGACATATGTCTAGGAATTGAGTTGGTCGCGTTTGGGTTTTTCCATTCAAGCCAAGTGAGAAATAATTTTGACAAGGATAATCGACAATGTCGTGTGGTGAGATAAATAAAAAGAGACCAGTCCTTGAATGGAAAAACATTTATTTGCTACTTTTTTCTTCATTTTATCATCATCATCATCATCATCATCATCATCATCATCATCAATAAAAAACAGGCTGATTACAGATAGATATACGATATGAAGAATGCTAGACAAGTGAAGAAAAACAGGGAGGATGGACGATAAAAGACGACGTCCGGTGGTGATCTAATGCGTAGGAAGAAGTTGGCAGTGTCACTGCGAGATATTAATAAATCTCATTCGATCGTTACACCTAATGAGAACCAAAGTTTCCCTCGAGATTACAAAGATCGTGGATAAATAGCAAAACTAAGACCTTATCTTCTCTATCTAAGCTTTGGTAACTTTTCACGTCCCTAGACGCTCTCTTGTGTGAGGCGTACACATTATGATATATATGGAACATTTAATGAAACAAAAAAGAAGTTGGATTATTGAATTGCCGAAGGCAATCATCGATTCGTCAACCGTAGTCTGAACTACTTCTTCCATTTCACCAGAACGTTATCGTATTAAAGACTAATATATACGCTTAATTAATTATTGAGTAAGCACGTTGGTCGAAGCTTGACAATTATTGCGGGATATAATCGATCAAATGATGAAAATGTCAATGACTAAAAATAAAGGAACACAACATCATTTTTTCTTTAAATGCTAATTATAATTAACAACGCGATCGAAACAAGGCGCGATATGATATTCGTTGATGATATATTGAACGCAGTACGTTTCATGCTTATTTTTCTAATGAATCGTGAAGAGATACTTAATGCTCCATATTTGGAATTTAATGATTAATAATAGTAATAAAGGACTCCATTTTGAATACAATAAAAGATCAGTCGTGAAACCTCATTAGAGAATCAAGTATGAAAATAATCAACAGTCTTTAGATCATTTTTCATCGCTTGTATAGTGAGAGGCTATATGCATATCTATATGTGTGTATATATATATATATATATATATATATATATATATATATAAAACAATATATTTTTTCAATATGTATACATTGAAAAAATAGTAGTCATTGATTTCTATTTTTAATATAATACATATATAAAATGGCTATTAAGTAAGTTTATTTGATGAACATTTGGTCTTTATCGTTGTATGTTTTTAAAACAATGTAGAATCAATTGCAAGATGTATGTAGGATTAGTCGACAAAGGGTCAGCTCGTTAATCTCTCTCTATCTCTTTATCTTATAATATAATATCTATAAAGAGAAAAGAACGTAATTTAATAAGAGTTTGAAAGGAACTGTAAAAAAATGTTAGTCGATTTTTATCGCTTGATCATACAGCATTGTAGATCTTGTGACAAGACGTTTCCTCAATTGTTTATATGGACAGCGGTTGTATGATATTACGTGTCCAAGTAAGAACTGACGTGATCCTTCTATATCTACATAAATGAGCAACAGTAGATATTCTACGTATAATATTAATTTTTTTATACTTATTACAAAATAGCAGTGTAAATCTTTAAATATCAAATAAAAGAACAAAAAAAAAAGGGAGAGGAAACGTTTAGAGAGCGAGTTAAATATTGTATTATAAAAACGATCATCTACAATACTGCGAACAAACTATGAACAAGTGTTATCAGTCTATTAATTTTCGGTCAGTCTAAATAATAAAAAGATCATCAGGGCGTAAGAATAAATAAGTTATGAAAAATCATTAAAGCCATGTATCCCTATATTAATATCATTCCTTTTAAATTGCGCTGCGTGCAATCTATTTCATTTTACTATTATTTCAAAACTGAGTCAATCTCGCTAGCTAGTAATGATCCGAGAATACATGATCCAAGAGGAACAAGATGCAAAAAAACATTACACAGCGATAAAATTTACTAGAGTATTCACAACATAAAAAGAAGAGTAAATTTGTGTGCATAGCAACAATTGTATCATAAAAAAATCAACTAAAAAAAAATACCTTCAATGTGTATACATAACCATGATTGTTTAAAATAATTTTAAATAATTTTTATTAAATTATTCCTAATATTTTTATTAAATTAAAATATTCCTGTAAAAATTAAATTCTTTTTTTCATCTTTTTTTCTTATTATATCTTAGTTTCATCATATTATTGCAGTTGCACTGTGATTATTAAAAAAAAAGTATATACAATTGAAGTCTCCAACCTTTTTTCTTGAGAGCCATATTAAAATTTTTGAAAAGTATTGAAAAACTACTTTTGTTAATTCTTTTTATATTGTAAAAGATGCAGCGACGATCAAATCATAAAATCAAAGGCACAATATATAAATATATAGAATATCCCTTAAAGTCTGTAACAACGCTTAGGGGTAAATTCCAAGATCATTTTAAGACAAAAATATCAAAATATCGAAGCTACAATATTTTTGAATTAGAAGCATTTAAAGTAAACGAATCAAGTGGCCTAAAGTTTGCATACTCAAGTATAAGACGACGCATTAAAAAAATACTAAAGATGAAAACTGATTATTATTGACTCTTATCGAAGTTAATATCGAAATAATATATACAATGATAGTGAGTTTTCTGAAAATTATAAAGGAAACAAACATTCATTCACTTTAAATGTCTCTAATAGCAAAACTATTATAGCCCCGATACTTTTGTATTAAGAGTGTATTATAAAGCGTTATTACGATCTTTATGGAATGAAAATTCCCGGGAGACGGATACAATCCGCGAATCATAGGTCGGAGACTTCTAATATACGGTCATATCTCGTTAGATATCGATGTTAGATATGTCCCGCAAAATTATTATTTTAAGTAAATATTAATTTAAATAAATTTACAGGGTATATTTTAACATAAAAAGTATGAGGTTCCAGAAGTGCGAATTTTGAGTGTAAAATCTGTAAGTTTCGATTCTACATATTACTAAAAATCAATTGTATTATAGCGGTGCAACATTCTAAGGAATAAAGCGGGATATAACTGTATAATTGCAACTCTGATTGTGCTAATATATATTAATTACTGTAATTTGGCATATGAATGCTTTGTCAACCGTGTTATCGTAAAGTAGAACCTAAACAATAGAGAAAGATGAAACAATCAATTTTGTCATCAATTGTGACATCATTTAATGCGCGACAGGCATATTAAAATCACGGAGCATTTCTCGAAAATTAAAAGCGCATCGATCCTGCATGAGGTCGCAAATATGTAAAATTATCAAGTTTAGTATATGCTTATATACGCTATATATGCATGGTAAAAAAATCGTGCTCGAGACATTTCGTATCGGCTATTACAATCCGATCGAATTTGTTTCACTCTTATTTGGGGTTTAAGGCAATCTTTTGTTTGTTCGAAAATGGCCAAGATTTCAATGATTATTTTCATTAATAATTCGGCAGTAGAAAATACAAATTGTATATCCATTATAAATATTATTATATAATATTATATTTAAAAAATATGTCTGTATATGTATATATACATATATATACACACACATATATATATACACATATATGTAGAAACACATGCTCGTTCGCGCATGTGTTTTGCGTAAAATATCCAGTATAAAAATTATCTTTTTCGTAGGAAAATTTTACTTCTAGAATGATTATCGAAATCTTGGCATGCCTTTACGTACGAAAATATGTAAGAGATCGCTCAGTACGTGATGTAAGAGGTTGCATTTTTTTTCCTTCTTTTTTTTTGAAGATCTCGTAAAATCTATCCGCTTTTAAATGCAAATGCAAACGAAAATGTCGAGGAGGATACCCTTGAGAATGTCTAGGTTTCCCTGCGGTTTACCATGAGCCAGGGAATCGCTGGAATTCGTGCCGTGACTCAGTGCGTCCAGATCGTCTCTGGTTATCCATTCTATATAGCGTTCACGTTTCTCCGCATCGACGGCATTCTCCAGAGGTTGCAAACCATCTGTACGACCTACGTGCTGTAGATTCTGTAAGTACAATCTGCCAAGTTGACTAATAGAGTATCCAATCTCTAGACTGTCTTTGTTGCCGCTCACAGTCTCCTGCGTGGCGACACTCGTGGCCACGGGATCTACTAGTCTCGACTGCACCAATTCGGCAGCGTTGGTAAGACTATCGGATCGCACTGACGACGGTTTGCTTGCGCCCAGATTATTCTGTTTTACATTCTTGTCCGCGGTATTCATGTGTATAAGATTATTCAAATCTGCCGAAATCACACGAAACGTACTCTCTTCTAGCTGCGCGTCTTTGAGGTAACCAATGGATTTTTGTACAATGGCGATATCTGCCTCATCGAAAGGACCGAGCGTAGACTGAACAGGAACGTGATCAGTTGTTGAGGCCCGCTCAAAAAAATCAACGTCCTTCTGGTGCCTCTGTAAAAAGTATTCGCACTTCTCTTGATCGGTCTGAGGATACTGGCTGTTGATCAGGCGCTCCTCCCGTTTCAAGAGATCCTGACGTTTCTCGCGCTCCCTGGGTAAAAAATGCAGACTTCGACCAACTCGTTGGAAGAAACTGGGCCGCTTGCGCACTTTCTTCGACGCTATTAAATCGGCGGACTTTTTCATCAACTTTTGCGACGAATCGAGACTTCTCTGTTTACCATGGAAGAAGGTTTTCGGCTGCCGCTCTTCCGGCAGAAGATCCAGACTCTTGCAATCCGCGGTGGGTAAATCGACGCTTCTCTCGAGCGATTCTAAGCTCCTATGCGTCTTTTCCTTGTTACGAAAAGAGAAATTTCTGCGTTTGTTGGCGGAAGTCTCCTGTAACAGCTCGCTGCTGCTCTTCTTAAAAATCTCACCTTCCTTCTCGAGAAATTCGATATTTCCCGAGTCGCGGCGTATCTCGTAAGCCATAGTGAGACGCCGCGCCGTACCGGCCATCGTTGGACACTTGAGCTTCTTGTCACCGTCGTAATCGCCATAATCCTTCTCTTTGTCTGGGCCGCCGAAGCAATTCATTGAACCGCCCGAGGTCGCCGCGGCGTCGTCCTTGTCATCCGTCATCCGTCGAACGCTATTCGAACCACCTGTCCCTAAATTCTCAAACATCATGACTTCGCGATCTACGTCTTTCTCAGTTTTATGCCCATGAAAAAAATAACTCTGCTTATCGAGCTGACGGGACGCTGTGTTCGGACTCCTCTCGCGCGTTCTACTCATCATCGGCTGATAATAGTCGCGCGACGTAGTCGCGGGATTTAAATCGGCAGTACGATTGGGGCCTAATTCACGGCTACGTGATCCTAAATTGAGACCGGTTAAATCTAGAGAAGCCGCCACATCTGGCGGCGGTGGCGGCGCCGCTCTATTACTACCCGGCGTGGTCGACTTGAATGTACTGAATTGACATGGATTTGTTGCACGATTTGTCGCGGCGACGGCAGCAGTAACGGTCTCATTGCAGCCAGGCGCGAGCTGTTGCGAGTGTCCGACTATCACATTGCGTTGTGTTTTTCGTTCGGCAATAGCGAAATTCTGTTGGCTCGCGCAGAATTGTTGGTAGAATTGTATTTTACCTTGAAGATCACTTTTGTCCTGATTGTCCTGGTCACCACGAGTCTCCATTTCGCGTTTCTGCCGGATCGCTCGCAGACTAGCATTCGGTCCAAGCGTAGGGCCTATCGTCGCCACGGACGCGTTCGGCAAACATTGCCGTGTGTAGGGTCTAAAATCGGAAAGAAACGTCAACTTTAAAACACTAAGCAAATACATTATATGAGAACAGAAATTGTATAACATTAAATTTAGTACATCGATGAAATAAGAGATTGCGAGGTAATTTAGCAAAACTTGAAATGATAATATTTAACAAATTTGTCTTGAAATAAAAACGGATACACATCGCTCATTTGCTACAATAATGACAAAACTGCCACAAAAAAATCGTCATTTTTTTAGTTGTTCATAAAATATAAGGTGAGAATTCGATACCTCGAATGAAGAGTGGCGATAATAACGCAAATATGTGCTACCCTACCAACTAAAAGATTCGAGTTTAAATTTGATAAAAACAAGATATATCTGAAGCTTTTACCGATGATTCCAAACTCGGAAAAAAGAGGAGGAAAAATGAGTTTAACAACCTACACCCAATAAAAATGAATGGTCGCTTACTGAATAAAAAAAGCCATGAAACAAGAACCACAAAAAGTCTAATAAATTTGAGAAAAAAATAGTCTTTAAACCTATTTCAAAGAGGAAAAAGAAGAATAAAGAATTAATATACAAGGCGTCCTATTTTAAGTTATACATTATAACTGAAAAACATGGCATTTTAATAAAAAAATATTTCAGACAAAAGTTGTAAAGCTTAAAGAGGGGCAAATAGTACTAAAACCAATTTCCGAAAAAATCGATTTTTCAAAATCATCCATTTTTTAAAATAGAATTGTTATATTTTTTATATAATTCTTCTGTTCTATATATAATTCTGCATATAAAAGTATTAAGATAGAATTGTCAAAAATCAATTAATTTTTAATATATTTTATACTTTATTCTAGGACATTTTAACTTAAAGTAATATAAAGTAATATAAAATAACTATTCATTTTTGCCTTAGTATTTTTGTATAGAATGATGAGATGAATCAATTGGTGTATAGAAGTTACTTTAAAAAAAAATTACAATATGCAACTACGTATTTTTTTTTAAATAATCATGTGCTTTTTTTTACACCAATTGATTCATATCTCAGTGTTCTGTGTATAAAAATATTAAAATACAGTTGCCAAAAAAAATGAATAGTTTACGATATTATATACTTTTCTTCGTGTATTTTGTCAAAATGTACCAGAATAAAATATAAAATATCTCGTAAGCTACTGATTTCTCATCAACTTTCACCCCCCCCCCCCGCCTCCTCTTAATACCTTTATATGCAAATTAACTAGAAGAATTCTATTATGTAAAAAAAATCATATTCCATTTAAAAAAATGGCGATGACCTTTATGTGATTCAAAAGTAATTAAAATGGGACACTGTAGATACTTTTATTCCTCTATATCAATTGATTTTAAAATCGCATTTAAAATGTTACAAAAATTTAACAATTTAAAGCATTCAAATTTTTTTTCTAGAAAATTGTTTTTTAAATTATGTTCTTGCAGCAAATGAACGACATATATTAAATTGAAATTAAGTAAAAAAAACTAAATATTAATAAAAAGAATTTCTGTAAAGTATATATTTTATTATTCGTGTTGCTCGAAGCGACCGTTTCTCGATTCATTGCCTCAGACGCCAAAAATAGAACACGCTTGAGAGCAATAAAATGACCATGCTATTTATAAACATGAAAAGACGGTATGTTGTGAAGATACCATTTCTAACGGACCGTCAGTTTAAGGGGATTCTAAAGTGACAAAGTTACCGATCGAGCATTTTTTATTTTATATTCATTAATCTTTTAATTGCCTTTATAGATTTAAAAATCTTTTTGCAGAATCAAAGTACAGACAATAATGCAATGTGTACATAAACTAATTTACTGCAAAGTTCTATCTTTCCACCGATTTTGCATGCAAACAGACAAAATTCTCATATACGAAATTTTCAGGCCAAATATACTTTTTTATTAAAGCATCTAGACTCATTCTAAAAACAGTATTATTCTGTAATGTTCACTCGTGTGCGGACGTAACTTGTTTTACGTGAATGATTTCATGAGAAACGAAAAATAATTGTTAAATTATTGGCTTCTGATATTGGTTAGGTTAGAACTCAAGTTACGCTCGTAACAACATTTACTTAATATAAAAGTTTTATATCTTGTACATGTAAAACAAGTTACGTCCGCACTTGAGTGAACATTACAGAATAATATTGTGTTTTTAGAATGAGCCTAGATGCTTTAATAAAACAGTATATTTGGCCTGAAAATTTCGTATGTGAGAATTTTATCTGTTTGCATGCAAAATCGGTGGAAAGATAGAACTTAGCAGTAAATTAGTTCACGTACACATTGCATTATTGTCTATACTTTGATTCTGCAAAAGGATTTTTAAATCTATAAAGGCAATTAAAAGATTAATGAATATAAAATAAAAAATGCTTGATCGGTAACTTTGTCACTTTAAGATCCCCTTAATGCCTAAGAATTTTTCAGAAAAGTGTATGTCGTTCAAGTCGACTAAAAAAAAAATCATTGTAATCGACCTTGATCGGTGTTCCTGATCATTGTTGGTTCCGGAAGGCAGCGCCGCATTAGACGGTTGCGAGTGCATGGGCGCTTGCTGCGCGGAGGGTAACGTCGGTTGTCTCGCGTTACCGAACTTCAGCATATTCCAGTCAAAAACATAATCGTAGGTGAAGCCCTGACCATGGAACAACGTCCGAAAAAGTTGTCGGAGATGCGAATAATCCGGTCTCTCTTCAAAGCGTAAGTCTCGACAATACCTTAAATACGACGCGAACTCCACTGCAAGAATAAAATGTTTCTTTAAATTTTACTATAAAGTTCAGAAATACGATAGATAAAGACTACAAAATGTATATAATATCATCACTTCAGTGACAAATTCTGCGGCTGACTTAGAATTTTTTACGAATTTTGCTGTTAATGCATTGATCATTTTTTCGTTATAAAAAATTAAAAAAGAATTTCTACGAGTTAAATTTTACTACGAGAAAACTACATTATTCAGTTGATTTCTTTCAGATAAAATTTAAAAGATTTTAATTTAAAATATAGTTAATTATATATATATATATATATATATGTATGTATATATTACATGCATACATACTACGTTTACACTGCACCGTTAAGCCCGTATCAGATTACGCATTGGAGATTGAGATCTAGTTTCCACTGTACGC
>JAJVSH010000134.1:433309-445105 GCA_021460005.1 Tetramorium alpestre
CGTAAAGACCGTAACAAACTTTAAGGGTAAATTCATAAGGTCATTTTAAGACAAAAATCTTAATACCAAAATACTCAGGTTATAATAATTTTTGAATGAGAAGCGTTTATAATTAGCGACTGAGGTAGTCTAAAGTTCGCGCGCTCAGGTGTGTTACAACGCATAATGCTAAAGGCGAAAACTAACAATTGCCCTTTTTGTCAATATCGATGTCGAAATTACATATACAGTAAGAATAGGTTTGCTTTTACTAATGTTTGTAAATTCACTATCTTGCACGTAAAATTTTATTGAAAATATAAAATATAAAACATAACACAATACATAAAACGTAAGCATTTTATAAAATGTTATTTGACAGCTTACATTTGCAACATGAAATCTGCTGCTAGTTTCNTATCTTAGCACTGTTCGTTGTACCACACCTGAGCACGCGAACTTTAGGTTACCTCACTCGCTAATTATAAACGCTTCTAATTCAAAAATTATTATAGCCTGAGTATTTTGGTATTAAGATTTTTGTCTTAAAATGACCTCATGAATTTACCCTTAAAGTTTGTTACGGTCTTTACGGAACACCCTGTATATATATACAGGGTGAATTTTAATGGTTGGAACAGGTTACCGATCCTACTATACACACATATTTATAATGACCTCGTACATACACGGTCATTATAAATATGTATGTATAGTTAAGTCGGTAACCCAGCTCTCATGGTAAAAAGCTGTTCCAACCATTAAAATTCACCCTGTATATATATATATTACATGCATACATACTACGTTTACACTGCACCGTTAAGCCCGTATCAGATTACGCATTGGAGATTGAGATCTAGTTTCCACTGTACGCCTCAATCCGGTTTCAATCTGGAATAAAACAAATTTTGTAACTTTTTCCATCGAAAATGAAATAGGAGTGAATTAGATTAGATGCGTTTCCACCGATTTTAATTCCGTTTCATTCCGGATTGAAACCGGATTGAGGCGTACCAAGGTCCGTCGATGGACGGAGACGGTAGATAAGATCGTCGCATGGACGCCATTTTTGACCCAATGAGAATGTATTAGTGGCGCGTCATACTATGGTTGTCATTATGTGTTAGTATCAGTGAGTGCCGTGCGTGTTACTGACTTTGAGGTTATGAGGTTATGAGGTACGAATTATTACGAGATATAACTTATCAATTTAAACTGTTATAATAATTTAAAGATTTATATTTATAGTATTTAACTTAATTTTTATACAATCTAAACATTAACATTAACCGAAAAATCTAACATTAGACTTTGGCTGATCAGCTGAGTTATTGTCGCCGCCATTTTTTATCCAAATAGCTTGAAGTGTATGCGACGACTTTATCTACCGTCTCCGTCTATCGACGGACCTTGAGGCGTACGGTGGAAACTAGACCTGAGATTGTGAATTGGAGATTAGAATTTAACCAATCTCTAATTTCAATTTTAATCTGCGTCATCCTGATTGGTTAAATTCTAATCTCCAATTCACAATCTCAATGCGTAGTCTGATACGGGCATTAGGGCGCATTCTCTATCCCGACNGATAGGGAAATAGCGGAACGGAACAGTAACGGAACCACTCTGATTGGTTAGCTTTCCAAATTATGGAGGGCTAACCAATCAGAATGATTCCGTTTTTATTCCGTTCCGCCGTTCCGTTCCGTTAAAATGTTTGCCATGGGGAACCAGGCTACGCAAAAGCGGAACGGAATCACTCTGATTGGTTAAGGCCAAACATAAAATTCCGTAAGGACATAAAACGTAGCAGTAAGGAAATCAACCAATCCCAATCCAGTATTTGGCTCTCCGTAACCCCTCCACTGCCAAATACTAGATTGGGATTGGTTGATTTCCTTATTGTTACGTTTTACGTCCTTGTGGAATTTTATGTGTGATGGCCTTTAGTTTTCTATCTAGGTTCTTTTCCGTTACTGTTCCGTTCCGCTATTTCTTTATCCGTCGGGACGCGCCCTAAGGGCGTCCCATGGAGCGTAGTCATTATTTAATCACAAGTCATTATTTCATAAAGGTTAAAATCACATTAAAACTAATTTCATAGATTTTAACATCTTTAGTTAATATTCCCAACAAAAAACGGATTTAATTTAATATTTATAAAAATAATAACAAAAACGAGTGAAAAACAATATTTAAAGATCATTTACGGACATGCTATTCATTCCGCTTACGCTCATTCCGCTTTATGGAAATGTAGGAATTCGAAGTCGCGTAACGAAAACTGCGGAACGCTCGTGATTGTTTCCGCTCTTGTTCCGCGTTGCGCTATTCTGCTGCACGGATTTGCACCCTAATTGGTTGATCTTCTTATGCGTTATGTATTATGCATTATGCAAAAGTCTGTGCTGCAGCCTTTGAGGGCTATCGCACACAAAATTGCATAGCCGCATATGCATAAAATCGTCTGGACCAATGAGCATTAAGTATAAATCAATACGGCGACTTTATGGCTTGACGTTCATTGGTCCAGACGATCGAGCATACTTATTTTGCAAATAAATAACAAATTGATTAATTCACAAACGTAACATTAACACGCGTCATGAATTTAACCAATCAAAACTTTTAATCTTATTGCGTCATTTGCGACAGAAAAAAATTAAAGGTGTTAATTGGATAAACTCGTGACGCGCGTCATGACGCGACGCGTGACGCCCTCGGTGGGAACACAGCCTTAATCAATTTGTTAGGGTCTTGTCCCATGGAGCGTATTTCGCGGAAGCGGAATCAGCGGATCGCCAATCACAGCTCCTTTTCGACATAATCTTTACAAGGGTTCGAGCAGAACGATCTCGTGATTGGCGATCCGCTGATTCCGCTTCCGCGAAATACGCTCCATGGGACCGCACCCTCAGAGTTCTTTATTTTCATCCTGGAGAGAGAAATGAAGAACTCTGATTGGTTGGTTTCCTTATGCGTTATGTATTATGCGTTAAACAAAAGTCTGTGCTGCGGCCTTAAGTTTTTCTATGTGCCACGGCCATAACTTCCATGCTCCCTCAATCCCTCCTGTTATTCTTACCATAGATTCTTACCTCCATCACTTCCATGATCGAACATTCGAATCTTTGATCCACGTTGATCCACGTCGCGAACGCAGCTGAATGCAGCCTTGCATTCATGTGTAAATCAGAGTATGTATATTGTATGTAGTTTCTTTGTAATGAAACGAAAAATATTTTGCATTGCAAAATTTACAGAAGTTCGTGGTTCGGTGCATCGGGATTGGGAGATATCGATTACGGTCATGCTGTAAATGACCAGCTGTGATCTGACAAACGCCGTGTGCACTCGTCGCAGTCATAACCACGATAGCAATAGTTATGTTTATTGGAAGTAAGTAATTTCTCGTCGTTGCTACAAATTCCACGTAACATATGAGACAATGTCGCGGCATCGAGACGTTCGTTCTATGAATTACTCGGAAGGTAAGTAACTGCATTATGAATCACTTTATATTGAAATTTTTCTTTTAATCCTTTCGAAAGACTTTCAACTTTAATCATTTATAATAATAAGTTCCGATTACGGCAATCTTTTTATTATCTTGCTTATAAAGTTTCCTAATTAATTATTCGCGTTTATTCTGTTATTATTTTTAATGTATGTCACAAAAATAAGATGTTTATTCTTTTATGTAGAGTATGATGGCTATGATGATGTTTATGGGCATTCAATGGAGGATGATTATTGCGTGTCACCTAGTGGTATGTGCTTCACAGATTTCTGTGTTACTCTTAATGAAATTTAATCATATAGTTAATTGTACATTTGATATACACACAGTGGAGCAATTTTTATTTGACCGGAGCAAACAACAGAATATTGCTTCATTCATTACTGAACCAGACATAAAGGAAGACAATGAAGATGTCGATGAGCCCTCACCATCGTCAAATGACGAGAAATATAATCTTTCTGAATTGGAAAGAGCGAAGTTAGTATCTTGTTTGGAAACAATTAGAAATGTTATAGGTGACACAGTGTCTGATTCTAAACTGAAGGAGAAGATCATTCTGTCAAATTTTGATGCAAACACAGCACTTGATATTATTTTAAAGGAGTCATCGCCGAAGAAAGACATTGGTATGCTTATTACATCGTAATAGATACTAAACCTGAGATATTAAAATATTAAAAACTTGAAATTTACATTTATAGATTTTGCAACGAGTAAAAAACGATTGGAGCCACATCCAGGTACATATTGCATAAAATTTTATGTGTTTTTACTGTTATATTGAATATGAATGTTTGGAACTATTTAAAATGACCTTGCTTTTGTTTATTTTTTTTCATGTTTCTTGTATTGGACTTCATCGGTAAGGTAAGATGTTTCAATTGATAAATCTAACACATCTATGTTCAAAATACCTAGATTTTCTTTTAAGAAAGAACATAATTTATCTAAAGATTCTACTTCAACTATGCAACAACTAGACAACAGAGATAGGTCGAAAGATGTAAACCAGTCTCTCAAAACTTTTTCACCATTAGCAGGCTTTATTTCGCATAATACCGAATCCATAAATTCAGATACAGCAAAAATATCTTTGCAGAGCAACACAAATGTACAGTCCTTTAGTTCTTTAGCTGCCTTAACTGCAGATTACTTACAAAAATCTAACGTAGCTAACAATATAGAATCTTGGGAAAAACATGAATCACCAATCGCGCAATTTGTTATCCCAAAACTATTAATTAATGAAAAGGGTAGTGAAGAAACAAAAAATGTACCTTCGTCAAAGTTCTATGACAATGAAAATGCTAGAAGACAACTGAAATTTACAAATATTTCGAGCAAACATAAAATCGATTTACTCCAGAATGATTTTTCAAATATGAATATTTTTCCAAGTATCGTAAAAGATGTAGAATCGGAAGGACTTAAAATTCCAGTAAATATTGTAAATGAGATTTGCACTCAATCATCTGACGACTGGGTAGATTTGAGTAGTGCTTTGAAGGAAGCAGAATTTTTGTCTGACAATGCTTTTTGCAATGATAATGTGACTACTTCAAGAAAGTTATATCGTAATACACATAATGTAGAAATATATCTTGAAGATGACAATAGAGTGACACCGAATGTGCTACCCGTCACTTTGAATTTATGTGCCTTGAGATATGTTAAGCTTCCATACACAAAAAAGAACGTTTCAGTATTCGGAAAAACTTTATGCAAACAGTGGAGGATAAAAAGACCAGTTCTTAGAGCCAATGTGCAACATTATAACACAATTAAACCTTTCGATTTTTCTATCCCGTATCAAAATTCAAATCGATCTTAATAATAAGATATATTTAAGAACAGATAGATGAAATAAGATATTAAAATATGTAACGTACATATATTTAGGATGCAAAAAATTTGTTGAAAAATATGTAAAAGAGAAGCATATAGGAATAATTATATTTCAATTGTACACTTTTTATATCTTTAGATTTGCCTTATGATTATTTATCTTTTATTATTTTGTATTTATAGTAAGGAAATTTAATGAAGGCATTATCAAAGTTATTTTTTAACGAATTTATCATTGTATACATACATATAAGCAATATATAGCATATGAATATATATATATATATATATATATATATATATATATAATTTATGTAATTTTATATTAGCAATATAGACATATGTATATGACGATTCTATTTTATTTTTTTTTTATAACTTAGTATAGTTGAAAATAAATTTCATGATAGGTAACAAATTAGCAGCAAAACCTACGTTGCAAGTTGCAACGTCATCTACGGTAAAGGTCGTACCGACCGGGACGAAACCTGTTGTGAAGGGGTTTGATTTAAGCGGTGTAGAAAATACAGATTTATTGAGTCTACGTTGTGGAAGTCCATCCTCCAATCGGAATAGTCCCGAGATCAAACGCAAAGAGGATATCATACAAAAAGAAAAGAAAATAGTCTCGTCGAAAACCAATAGTCCAAGGTGTCAGTCACCCGTATCAGGCCATGTAACACCAGAATTAGACTCCAAAGTAAAATCTAATACATCTAACGAGGAGAAAGTGGACATTGAGGCGATATACAAGAGTAAACGAGGCGATAGCAAGGAACAACTTCACTTGGTGGTCGTGGGACATGTTGATGCTGGAAAAAGCACATTGCTTGGACGACTGCTGTGTGATTTGGGTCAAGTGCCACAGAGACTTATCCATAAATATCAACAAGAGAGCAAGAAGATAGGCAAGCAATCGTTTGCCTATGCCTGGGTACTCGATGAGACTGGTGAAGAAAGGTGATTATGCAACGCATCATATTGTAAAGTCATTGCAGGAGAATATACCATAATGCATTTTCAATAGAGAGCGAGGAATAACAATGGACATAGGCCACTCGAAGTTTGAAACAGACACAAAATCTATCACTCTCCTAGATGCACCTGGCCACAAGGATTTTATTCCGAATATGATAAGTGGCGCTACGCAAGCGGATGTAGCTTTGTTGGTAGTCGATGCAACAAGAGGTGAATTTGAAACTGGATTTGACAGTGGGGGACAGACTCGCGAACATGCCTTGTTATTACGCTCTTTAGGTAATTTTTCTTGATTTTATGATTTTAATTAAAAAATAAATTTTGCATTTATTTTGCATAGATTTTTGTATTACTTACAATTTTGAATTTTTATTATATATTTAGGAGTATCACAACTAGCAGTAGTTGTTAATAAGCTGGATACTGTAAATTGGTCTAAAGATAGATTCAATGAGATAGTGGATAAAATGAGTATGTTCCTGAAACAAGCTGGCTTCAAGGACACAGTCACTTTCGTACCATGCAGCGGCTTATCCGGAGAGAATATTGTAACAAAATCAAAAGAGCAGCTCTCTAATTGGTAACATCTCGATATATATACAGAGTGTCTGATTTAAGGTTCTCAACCCGAAAATTGGAAGTAGATTGGGTCAAACCGAGAAGAAAAGTTATGTACCATTTTGCAACCAAATTTGCAATAGTTATTGAGTTATTAATGATTAAAAATCGCTGTATTAGCCCGGCCTACCGCCGAATACAAGCGCNCGGCGAGATACGATCGCCCAGCGTCATTGTTACCAAGATGTTTACTACACGCGGCAGTGCCTAAAAGCGGCGGTTTTGAGTTGCGATTGTCCCTCTGTTTTTTGCCAAACAACTCGCGATCTTGGTAACAATGACGCTGGGCGGTCGTATCTCTCCGCGCGCTTGTATTCGGCGGTAGGCCGAGCTAATACGGCGATTTTTAATCATTAATATCTCATTAACTATTGCGATCATCGCAAAATGGTACAGGACATTTTGGTTTATCTCAGTCCTTTCTATTTTTCCATGACCGGTGGCAGGGAACTAAAAATTCACCCTGTATATATTTATTTCTTATGAAATGATTTCGCAGGTATACCGGACCTACTCTAGTCAATGTTATCGACAATTTCAAGTGCCCAGAGCGGCCTATAAATAAACCATTCCGTTTTTCGGTGAATGACATATTCAAGGGTACCGGGTCTGGATTTTGTGTATCCGGGCACGTTGAAACGGGCATGGTATCCTTGGGTGATAAGGTGTTAATACTACCTCAAAATGAGAGCGCAATTGTCAAAGGTTTCTAAACTAAAGCTCTTATTAGGCCTATGATAGTGAACTATCGGATAGAGATTACATATGTTATATGCCTTATATATATCCTAGGTCTCCAATCGGATGAAGTTTCGATAACAAACGCATTCGCTGGTGATCATGTTGCACTGACATTAGCGGGAATCGAGCAGCAAAATGTGGGCATTGGCGATATCATCTGTAACCCACAGAATCCGGTACCTGTAACGACCTGTTTTCAAGCGCACGTTGTTATATTCGCGATAGCGAAACCGATCACGAAAGGACTTCCAGTGGTGATGCATCAGCAATCTTTGGTACAGCCAGCGGTTATCACGAGGTTAATAGCGCAACTTCATCGAAGTACCGGCGACATGATCAAAAAGAAGCCGCGTTGCTTACCAAAAAATTCTAGCGCCATCATTGAGGTCACAACGCAAACACCAGTCTGCATGGAGTTGTACAAGGATATTAAACAGCTAGGTAGAGTTATGTTGCGATTAGAAGGTACCACCATTGCAGCTGGTCTGATTACGAAGATTTTGTAAACCTGATGAGATATACACATATATAAATATCAGTGTCTCGAATAATGCAACACAATTTATATATATATTGAAACATTTTATCGAATCTAAGGTGCGCGCGCGTACACACACACACACACACAACACACACATACGCATATGCACACACACATACGCGCGCGCATACACACGAAACGAGAGAGAGAAAAAGAGAGAGAAATTCTTAAAATCGTCCACCAATTACTTAGCGTTATTCCTTATCAAAAATTGAGTCGAAGAGTCTTGAACAATTTTTTTCTATAACATTTGCTAAAGCAGTAATTATTGAATAAAGTTGAGTTGCAGTCAGCATTGTTCTTTAGACATGTCAATGAGTCATGCATATATGTGAGCACTTCATAGTGCTGCTAAGTGCTACACATACTATTAAACACGCGATTTATTGATGTATCTGTTTAAAGAATGCTGACTGAATTAATTGTATTCAATAATTACTGCTTTATTAAGCATTATAGAAAAAATGGTTCGGGACTTTTCAATTCAATTTTTAATAAGCAATGGCGCTGTGTAATCAGTGAGTGATCTTTAAGAAACACCCTTTCTGTGCGCGCATGTATTGCTGTCGTATTTATACATCACATAAAATAAACTCTATACCTATACATGTTAGTTTATATACAATAGTACAGAAGACTTTATTTAAGACTTTCTTTTATTAATATAGTATATTTATAATTGTTTATATTTTTAACGTTGTGAAATTAATTTGGCATATAAATAAAAGTGTAATTATATTATTTTTATCAACAATTTCAACGATTATTAACTGCTTTTTACATTATTTATTTTTCATTTAAAAATCTTGTACAGTAAATAATCCAAATTATCAAGATTATGTATTTTGTTCACAAATGTATTATATGATGTGTTTATGAGATTAATATTTTATAAAGGATATAGAAATTAAAAACAAATCTTTAATGAAAAGATAATTGTTGATATATTAAGTACATTAACTATGCTACTTTCTCATAAAAAAAATACATCAATCAAATTGATACAAATATAATTATACAGCTACTTTTGAATTACATTGCTTTCAGGTAATATTAGCTACTTTAATTTTCTTCTTATATAAAATATATACAACAAAATATTTTCATATTAACTTTTTCATCTTGTGCAACTGCTACAACCTCCGAAAAATGGAATGTCGACATTGTTTCCAGTATTCCTTGGTCTACCAAGTCTACGAGTTGATAGATTTGGCCTGAATATAATAAACAATTGTAGAAGTTATTATCTTAAACGATTTATCATTTGACATAAATATCTGAAGAAAATACTATACCCGGAACCTAGACGGTAGTCCCTGGTATTTTGACTTCCTGATCTATTCATACCAGGATTGACCAATGTCTGGAAACTATTTTCAGTATTATGTTACGCGATAATATATGTAAAGAAGAGAAAATGCAAATAATTAGTCAGCCGAAAACCCACGATTTATGATGTAAAATTGAATCATTAAAATATAACGGATTACATAGCACTTACAACATGACAGTCATATAAATTATTCCTGTGAAGAATCCGAAAACTCTTCTCAATCCCCATGGAGTAGATTTTACCACGTCACCATCTAATATAAACAAATTATTATGTACGAATTATCTTTTTTACATAAGAAATTAGGTTAAATTTTACAGTATATTACCACTCGTTACATAAGCCATATTTGAAGCTAACACGACTCGTCAATTGGTACAGATAGTTTATTTTCAATTCTTTATGACTTTTGTGACATATAATTTTGTGCACGCAATTATGTCTAATGGACACTCACTCACACACTCACGGATCAGCTGCTAAGGTATACAAGATGGCGGACAAAAGTCATGGTGGGGGTAAATGTCGCTTCTCTGACTATAGGACTCAACTGACTCTTCAATCCTTTGACTATATATCATAGATATATAGATAGAGCTTAGTCTTACATTTGCCTTAAACCCCCCGTACTAAGATAACCTTTAAATTATCTAAAAATTCCCCCCTCGCGCATGCGCAATAGAAATAAGATAATAAGACGCGTACTGCAGTCGATGATTAAGATGGTATCCATGCGTAGCAAGATGTCGAAGAAGTCAATTGCGCATGCGCAAGGGGGGAAAAAGTACTCCCTTTACCCCACTTATCTTGGCGCAGAGAAAAGTTAGATAAAGCTCTATCTATATATCTATGCTATATATACATGGACCTTTGAGTATGTAGACATGGACTGCCAGTTGCTCTTTGTACGCTATAATCAACATGAAAAGCGCCTCCACTAGCTAAATGGCGAATCCTAGTACTTCGACATATTGTGAGCGTATGGTAATGAGATAAAATTGTTCTATGAAGGTAAATGCATCACAATATCTAAACAAAAAGATTTTTTTAGACATATGTTAACAAAAATTATAACTTTTAGCGGACAGTAACATTATTATACATAATTTTTATAAACAAAAATCAATAAATATTATATACATATACAGGGTAAGTTTTAATTAATGAATGAACCAGATTTTTATCATGAGAAACGGATTACCGACTGCAACTGTAATGAATCGAAAAATCCATAGATGACAACGGTTTGAGTTGACCATGATCACGGTGTAAGAATATAAGGTGAAACCACTCGGCCAAAATCAGTGTGATTTTCCTGAGGTTGTTCCGCAGTTAAACGCTAGATGGCGTATATGTAAAACACCTATTTAGAAAGGATATATGTATGTAATACATATGTATGTACATATTCTTAATATTTTTGCTTATATCTTTTTAATATTTTTGAACACATTTGAAACATTTCTTAAATATTAAATTAAACATTTATTAAATGATATGATAAAAAATATAATCTGTTATATGATATGATCTGTTGATATGATAAAAAATTAATCTGTGTTAAGATTAACGTGAAAAAGAAAGCTTTTTTTATTGTCTTACACCGTGACCATGATAAAAAGTTGGTTCATCCATTAAAACTCGACACCCTGTATATACAATGTTTATTGATTTTTGTTTATAAAAATTATGTATAATAATGGGCACGTTCAGCAGACAAAGCTGCTCAGTGAGCGTTTTGTGATTCTTTAATACGATTGGCTCTTACCTTTGGTTCTTCATTGGATCTAAGTGTAGAAACCAATCGTATCAAAGAATCACAAAGCGCTCATAGACTGCGCGTTCTTATGGGCCAGCTTCTGCCAAGACCAAAGGATAGAGATAGTCTGTAAGTAGAGTCCCTTTAATAATAGAGTCCCTGTAATAAGAGTCTGGCCAACTCGAGTTTTGGCAAAATTCTGCGAGAGAGAAAGAAACATACGCTATCTTGTTCTCTAAACGACGCATGCGCATGAAGGTGCTGCATGTATAGTCCGTGTTGAAATACGAAGTATAGTGAGTGCGAAATTATAATATTTATGAAAAAATGGATGGTTGTACTACGCCCTTTTGCAATAATTCTGCCAAAAGAGGTTATAGAAGAAAACATTTAATTATGGACATTGGACAGTGCCGAAAAATTCATGTCTTTGCGAGGTTAAGTAACAGTTTCAGATTTTATTACAATATATATAAAAT
>JAJVSH010000134.1:446181-469102 GCA_021460005.1 Tetramorium alpestre
CCTCCGTATTAGAAAGAGACATAACTACTTACGCTATTGCTCTCTCTTTCTAGTGTTGGCCCCAAGCTCTCTCACGGAACGCGCAGTCTATTATATAAGTCTATGCTCTACACCCACAGTCCATATTTGTATAGTCAAAGCTTCAACCATTCTTCATTTATGGTCGTATCAGCTCCGCCCGCTCCGCCTTTAGGAGCTGGGAACCAGTTTTTTACCTGTACCTGTAGTGATAAAAGGCGGGAAGAGATATCATATAGAACTGTGTCGAACTAATGTTCTAATGAACATTATTTAAACATTAATTAATTTGTACATACATACTGCGTGATCAATCCTTGGATGATACGATGGCTGACGAATATCCAGATCCGGACGAGGAGTTTGACTTTATCCATCAAGCGGACTATGAAGCTTTGAGAGAACTGGATGGTAAACAATATGAATTTACTGCATATATTTCTCAGCCACGATTGAAACAATGATTTTAATTTATACCGAATGTATTTAGTACATATCAAGTAATAAGTTCTAGCTATAAATCAGTCAATGATTAAATTTATTTGATAGGAAATAATGTGATATACGCGTATCAAATAATCACTATAAATTAGAACAAAAAGACGAGATGAAATCGATACTTGAAATCTTATTCAAGTTTTTCCCTTACATTCTATTATTTCCATTATACCTCTTGTATTATGTTGAACGAATAATAATTGTCTGTATTCATATGAAGGTGACTTGCTAGAGACAAGATCATTATCACAGCCTGATCCCAGTTCTAATAACAGCAGAGTATCTTGGACAGCTAATGAAAACAAGTGTCAAGCAAGTGTTGAAATTCCTGTACCTGTTAATTTTGATAAAGTCAATGATACAACTAGTAATAATAAGAAATGTAGTTATGAAGAATTATATGGTAATAGTATACCTAGCAGTAGTAAAAAACGGAGTTATGAAGAATCTTTTGGTAATGATATATCTAATAATAATAAGAAACTTAACTATGAAGAATTGTTTGGTGACATATCTGATTTCTTAGACACAGATGCCCCAGGTATGGTAATCGATTAATTACATAACTTCATTGTTTTTGGGAATATAAAAAAATTTTAATTTTAATGGATATTAACATTACAGAAGAACAGAGAGAAAAGAAACTTCGATGGGATCAACCTGAAGATGTCATTAAGAAAATATTGGATGCAAGACAGTTGCTGCATGACCATAATGGAGATACATCCATGAAGATACATTACACTAAGTAAGTGAATTAGTAATTTTATAATATAGTTTCCATAATATATAAGATTATAATATTTAATCTATTATACTCAATATTTCTGTGCTTAATACAGCAAGAGAAATTCCATTTCTTTACGAGTTCCACCATGGAATTTTGTGGCTATCACGAGATCATATGATTCTCAACGCTTGTACATCAGAGTCAGAAACACACAGAACAAGCAGCCCACAAGGCCAGTTTTCAATAATGCTAATCTGTGCTCAATACCTTATAAACAATTGAAAATTCAGGCTAAAGAAATTGTATGTTTGTTCTTCAATTTTTTATATTATATTTTTATATTGCAATACTAATGTGACATCGTATTGTAGATGACAAGAAAACAGAAGTTATCGAGACAGCCGGTATCTGATCTATGTATTACAAAGAATGTGATTAATGATGAATTATGGGTCGATAAATATCGACCTCGATCATATTTAGAATTATTGTCGGACGAAACTGTTAACAGACAATTCTTACATTGGTTGAAACTTTGGGATAAAGTAGTATTTAATCGAAATATTACGAAGCTAAAAAGAAAGCAGCTACCTACGTTTGGAAAGAAAACTGCTGATGATGAAAAAGCTATTGAGGAAATTGATAGCAAAGGATATCCAATAAAGAGAATAGCTTTACTCAGCGGTCCGCCTGGATTGGGAAAAACAACTTTAGCCCATATAGCAGCCAGACATGCCGGTTATAATGTCGTAGAAATCAATGCGAGTGATGAAAGGACTCCAGAATCATTTAGGTAATGCACAAAATATATTAACGACACATTCGAAAGTTACATTATATCTTTGTTTAGACAAATTCTTCTTGCATCAACGGAAATGAAAGCTGTGATGGGTTCTGATCCCCGCCCGAATTGTTTAATTTTTGATGAGATTGATGGTGCACCGGCTGCATCCATCGAGCTTCTATTAAAATTTATTCAAGGCAAACTAATACCGAAAAATAAAAAGGTGAAGAGACAATCGGAAAAAACATCGGATGGTTGTACACGTCCTATAGTGTGCATTTGTAACGAACCATATGCTCCATCATTAAGGTAATTTTAACTAAAGGCATCAAAGAAATCAACATAATACCTGATATAAAAAGAATAAATATATTTTAAATTTTATATATTTATAGAGCATTAAGAGCTGCTGCCATAATAATTCCTGTACCGGAAGTAAGTCCTTTAAGATTAGCGGAACGTTTAATGGATTTGGCAAGAAGAGAGAAGTTAAATGTAGACTTTGGCGATCTTGTGAAGATAGCAAAAAGATCCGGCTGTGATGTTCGAGTTTGCATAGGGACGTTACAATACATGGGTAGCTCTAATTTGAAAGATAATTTATCTTTAGGTCTGAAGGATACTCGTAAGAATTTGTTTGATTCGTGGAAAAGTATTCTAACGATTCCTGTGAACAAAGGGGGAATTCTTACTATTCCTGAACGAATACAGAATATTTTGAAAACTGTGCAAAATGGTAATTTTATGAACAAACTTATTGTTTACGCACTTTAATGCAATAATTTACAATTTTTTTATATAAAAAATTTTAAACATATAGATATTTTTTACGTACTATATTTATTCAGGTGAAACGGAAAAATTGATACAAGGAATATTTCATAATTATCCTGAAGTTTGTGACAAAAAATTTGACAATGTACCTATATCTCTAGAATGGTTTCAATTTTATGATTCAATAATGTCGCTCGTTACATATAAGCAGATTTGGTCACTTATGCCCTATACAAATTATGGACTTGTCGCATGGCACTTGCACTTGGCACGAACGCAGAAAATAAAATTGTCATATCCCACCGTTATTAACGAAGCAAGTATCACATATCAAGAGAAAATTCTAATTTGAAAAATATATCTAGTCAAAAATTTTCGTTTATTTTCTTTTTGGAAATATGGATTATATGGATTTAAATTATATAGATATTATGCAGAATAATCATTATATATCGATATCTCGGGCGAAGAATTTAGTCCAAGTTGAAGATAAAAAAAATACACATGTACATAAATCAGTTAGACTTTATCAAATACTCTAGATTCGTCTTTTATAGTGTATTAATATGTAATTAAAAAATCAATGTATATATTATTTTATATTGCAACTGATTTTGTATTTTGTGTAATTAATTTTTTATGCTAATCTGATAAATTTTCTAAATATTTTCTATGTTAATAGAAAATTTTATTACATTATCCTTGCCATTCTTTTAGGTAACTCAAAAATCAGCAAAAAACACAGGCATTTTAACAGCAGTACGAAGAATATGCGGACATAATGTTTTCACTCTAACTACGGATTTTGCTGGTTTTTTGTCGGCTATTTTAGCACCTAAACTACGCACGGTTCCTTCCCATTTGTATTCGTCAAAAGAAAAGGTTGATCTCGCCAGAATAGTGAGTGTGATGCTTTCATTCGGTTTGTCGTTTGTGCAAGAGAAGAATCTTCAAGGAGGATACATCTACAACTTGGACCCGTACGTTGTAATTAATAAACAACGCATGTTTGACATAGATTCCTATTTGTAACAGTACATATATGTCACATCTTTTTTTAGTAATATTTTGGAAATTGGCATTTTTCCTGATTGCAATGTCCATCGAAATCTAGCATATGCGATACAGCAAATAATCGCGCAAGAGTTGGAAGTCGAGCGTTTGAAACGTGCAAGTATCTTAACAGGACTTGGTGGAGTTAACTCGGAAAATATGGAAAATCCAAGGAAGTCAGAAATTATAGAAAATGTTCAGAATAAATTTTCTAATACTCCGAATAATACGAAGCAATCTGGAAAAAATAATACGTCATTAAAGGAAATAGTAAGTTTTTACATGCGCTTTACTTTTTATCATTAATTTCATTATATTTAATAATTTCAGGTGTACAAAGACTTTTTCGGAAATATCATTAACATGAATGACAATGCTCAGAAACAAGATAAAATAATGAATCGTATATCCCCAAAATCACAAAAAAAAAATTCTCTGGTGCAAAACATCTTAACGAAACATGGAATTTGGTACAAATATAAAGAAGGTTGCAATAATGCTGTTCGTCGAGTTGTATTTATGGAGAAACTTTTATAAATATATTAATTCAATTACAAACTATAATAAATGACTCTGTATTCTTTTGTCTTTACTTCCAAGAGTGCACTGTTTCCAAGAATGTACACAGTAGGTGTTTACAGTACTCTTTTTCTTTTCTGTATAGATGACCCGTTTGTAATTAGAATGCATGTTTCACGAAAGAAAACGAATTTTATTTTTCCACTTTTTAGCGCAAATAATAAATCACAATATAACAAGCAGAATCGTTTAATAGAACAAATCCATTTAAATAATTCAACAGAATTTAATAAATTTTGTCTTCTACATTTGTAATTCTATAAATACGTTTTTTACGTATAATAATCTTGTCTCAGCTGCTTAAGATTTAATTCAAATTTATTATTAAATAGATTCGGTCAAAATATATTTGAAAAATAGGCAATTTTTTGAATTAAAAAAAAAAAACAAAAAAGCTTTACATATATTTGTTTCTATTTTATTTCTATCGCGTTTTATACAGAAATAACTATAACATCTATTAAAATGTTCTAGATATTTGCTGTGTTATATTTGCCTAAGGTGCGTTCCGTTTCATGCATAATGCGCATGATGCATCATTTATCCTTCTTGTTCACCAAAAAATAAACAAGGATAAATGATGTATCATGCATGAAACGGAATGCACCACTAGTGCCAAATAAATTAAGTCTTATAAAAGGACTACTGTCTATCCATAGACTTATATAATAGACTGCGCGTTCTTATGGATCAGCGTGCGCCGGGACCAAAGGACAGAGATAGTCTGTAATAGAGTTCCTCTAGTAAGAGTTAGGACACCGAAGGCCAGCTTTTGATTGGTTCCGCCATTTGTAGGTAATCGTAAGAGAGAAAAGGAAAGAAAATAAAGAAGGAAAGAGAAGGAAATAGAGAGAGTTACGAAGTAAAAGCTTAAAAGTGTAATAGAGTGCAATAAAAGAGTGCATAATTCTTTTGTAGATTACCTATTAATGGCGGACGGTGTCCTAACTCTTACTAGAGGAACTCTAGTCTGTAAGTAGTGCGCTTTCTCTCGCACACCGCAAAGAGTGGGGAGGAGTACGGAGGGGATCGCTATGGAGACNCATAGCAACTTCTCCTCTTCGTGTCCCCACCACCTCCGTATTAGAAAGAGACATAACTACTTACGCTATTGCTCTCTCTTTCTAGTGTTGGCCCCAAGCTCTCTCACGGAACGCGCAGTCTATTATATAAGTCTATGTGTCTATCTTGCATCAACTATGTCGCGGACTCGTTTCTTTCTTCTTTAATCCTCGCTTGACGGAGTGGGGTTCTCGGAGGATCTCAACCATGGAGGTAGGAATATCAGGGGTGCGTTCCAAAATTCAACCTTGGTTACCATAATGCGATAGGTTATGTCACGCACAGATTATAGATTATGGTAACCAAGGTTGAATTTTGGAACGCACCCCAGGAAGGAGCATAAGGGTGCCTTTTCATGCAGCGAATTTTTTGCTGCGAATGATTTTGAGCGAATAGCGAATAATTCTCCATGAAGTAGCGAATTATTCGTCGCGAATAAGCAAATAGTATATGAGTGAACATCATATCTGTTATATTTAATTAGATATCTGTTATATTTAATTAAAAAATAATTAAATGTTATTTGCATGTTATCATATAGAGCTCTTACATACTAATAAATGATTTGCATAAATTAATAAAACCGTTAATAAATAATAATAAGTAAGAGAAAAATCTATTTAATCTTTTATAATGGAACAAGAGTGTAAATATTTTTTGCTTTAATATGTTTTTATATTTTTATATTTCATTCATTAGTGTTTATTAAGTATATCCTATGGTTTGCATCACATTTAAGTTTAGAATTTGTAATAGCTAATTTAGCTATTAATTATTAATTAAAATAGATAAGCAAAGTAAGTTATAAATTTAATTGATGACTTTATATGTTTGTTGAATCCATTTTCAAATTAAATAATGTTGCTATTTTCTTATAACTTGATTTGATATTCTGATAAGTATGACTTTAGCGAACATTCGCTAAAAGCTGAAAAAATCCAGCGAACAGCGTTTATTCGCTGGCGAANTGCGAATGACCACGTGATCTCCATTCGCAGCGATTTTTTCGCTACATGAATTGGCACCTTAAGGCTTATCAAGATAGTGAAGTATTTTGAGACAATTCTGCGACGATAGTAAGATTTGAATGTTTAAGTCTGCCAATTATTCTGACCAATTATAGTTGAGAAGCAACGTGATAATGGTATATCAGTCACTTATAATCTATCATTTTCATGTTTATTCGGGAAGACACGTATTTATGCGAGTGATTAGAAATGATAAGATCCTGAGTTATCCCTTCATCCTGTGTTTTCCCTTTTGGGAATTGAGATGTTTAATATTATTAGGACTCTGTAAATTCAAGAGTTGTAACAGTTTAAGACTCGCTGTGGTTTAAAGAATTAGAAATCTATAAAATTAATGTATAGAGATTTTTCACAAAAAAACAACAGTACAGTAATGTTATAATAGTCGGTGAATGATAATTCGATTGAAAGTAAACAATATAATTTAACTAAAGATCAAAGTATGTATTGTGTCATAACAGCCGGTGAACTTAATTAATAGGAACTGCTCAGTATACAGTATAAAATGGACACCACAAATCAGATTGCTTAGTTAGATAGGATTACAATAAATTTACATCAGTTGCTTTCACAGCGCAGTGTACACAGACGACTCTGTAACACAGTGTATTATTTCGTTCTTGTTGTTTGTTGAATGTTAAAGAGAAATACAATGATTCACTGTGTTACACAGTGTCGTTGCTGGAAAGCACCCATAATTTGGTGGTTTATCTGTTTTATTAAACATATTCGGTATAAACTAAGGCAATATTTCGACTATTGGCACGTTAAATACCTCTAAAGAAAACAATGTTCATTTTATTCATTGTTTAATTATATTCCATTTAATATCCTCGTATCTTTGTATTTATATATTCTCTATTCTCTTTATTTTCAATTAATTTCTTTTTCTATTTAAATTACCCTTTTTTTAAGTTTGTAATAAGAATAAAAGATTATTCTATATTCAAGGAGGAAAAAAGAGAAATACCATCAACGCTAAGGAAGCTCTTGGTAGTTGATGCTTATTTGACTGATACCTTTGTTAACTGGGCAGAGCAAGTTTCATTTTTGAGACTATTGAAAGCACATCACAAAGTCTTAGACGTAAGATTATTCACTTTGTTGATTAAATGAAAAATAATATAAATCCAGATAGGAAACTTTTGTAATAAATGCACAGTTAGTGCTACTGTTTCTTTCCATTCATAATATTTTGCAATAATTGTCATAAGGTGATTCTGCAAAACGCATATCTTTGTTAAAAAAGAATTTTGTAATTATAAGTAAATATTGTAAATATTGAAAAAATTAAAAAGTAAAATTATTTAAAAAATAAAAATAAAAATACTATTACTTGAATAATAATTGTACAATTTTATGTTGTAACAATAATTTTTACAATAATTACAAAATTAATTTCTGAAATGTATTGAATAATAATTGTGATTCGCTCTAATATTACTATTATATAAGAATTTATTTTAGGCATCAATTTTTTAAAGATTGCTGTATGTTATATTAATTAAATTTAGAATTAATAATTTTAAAAATTAGATTTAGACTTATTACATAATATATATACATTATATGTATTTTTAAATTAAAATGATGCAGAGCAAACTTGCGAATCACAATTATTATTCAATACATTTCAGAAATTAATTTTGTAATTATTGTAAAAACTATTGTTACAACATAAAATTGTACAATTATTATTCAAGTAATAGTATTTTTTATTTTCATTTATTTTTTAAATAATTTTACTTTTTAATTTTTTCAATATTTACAATATTTACTTATAATTACAAAATTACAAAATGATGCTAAAATTTTTCTGCATGCGTTCCTATCTGAGAATTTGTACATGTATGTAATATGTATATCTTTTTTCACTTATTATTAATTTTTTTTAGCTGTCGTGTCATAGCATAGCATGGCTGGCAACCAATCTCATGTTGATCTGGGTTTTTAACAATGCAAATTTATATCAGATGCAAGTTAATCTTTTAATAGGTATTCCCAAAAATAAAGCTAATAATACATTGTCGCTTTTAATCATAATGTTAAAGGACGAAAATTGTTTTAGGTCTATTGCTCGATATTATTTTAATTGTTATACTAAAAGCAGCAACGAGAAGGAGACGACCTATGACCGATTGCAATTTTGCACCTGAAAAAGATTCCTTTCCATCCGGCCATTCGAGCCGCACCGCATTTATCACATACTTTTTTCTTAATCTATGCCCTGCACTTTTAATATGTATACTATGCTTAGCATGGTCCTTTTCAGTATGTATGTCCAGACTACTGATGAGAAGACATCATATACTTGACATTTTGGTAGGAATAGCTCTCGGTATATTCCAAGGTTTGCTAATAGAATACATATATCTGGAACAAGAGATTTGCGCGAGTTTAGTTTGGTGGATTACAGACGAAAAGATATCTGGAGCCGAATATGATGTTTGAGTATATCATCCCTTATGCAAGAAAATAATCCATGTTGTTTCTTTTTTATCTTAGTTGTTGAATTTATATATAAATGTGTAATTAGTTTATTAGTATTTTATCAACAATTTTTTAATATAGAAGGAAAGGGGACTATAAATATTTTTTATATATAAAACAATCACTTTAAAATAAATATTTTTCTAACTTTATCCGTTTATTTCCTTCTTAATTAACAAAATTGTACATATTCTCACATTTTCATATATCTCCGATCCATGTTTCTTTTTTTCCCCTTATTACAAGTACATTTTATATGATTCTCTGTGAACAGATTATACAAAATTCTCGTGTCGAAATGACAACTTCGCAATATTTAATCTTTTGAATATCTGTGAATATTCTATCTCTCAAGCTCATACTATAACTTTACATATTAGCCAGTTACTACATCGTATTACGTGTAGTGTAACGACTCGCAAGTTACGATAACGTTGATAGTGACAGATCAGAGCGAATAATTTATTAACACACAATCCATTGATATCGATCCCCATTTCTTTAACTGGAGTCCTTATAATCTCTATAGAATGTCCCGCTACTTGGATTGTACATCCTGAAATGTTAATGAGTATCTTGATGTCTATACATCTACACATGATAAACTGTGATGATATTGATACGGTTTCATATGAACAGTCTTCAATAATAATGCAAACATGTGCCAAGATACTATGGCCTTATCATAAGCCTACTTATACGTTCCATTATATATGATACCTAAACTAATTGTCATGCGTTTCTAGGGTGTCTACACGAATTCGCGTACGAATGTATAAGCGGCTTTTTTTTATGCTTTACTTGCGTATATTATTTTAGTAAGTGTCAATCGGTCGTTAAATATAAAGCAAAATATTGNNGGGGGGGGGGGGGNGGGGAGCTGCAAGTTTTTCGTTTTTTCCTCTATTACCAAATACAAATAAAATTAATACGTAATTATTACTGGATGTGAAAAATTATGAGGATTGCCGAAGGACACATACATATATATCGTACATACATATCGCGTAAGAAATGTAGATGCCAAGTTTCACAAGAAAGAGGATTTGTAACAGGATTTGTGTTCTGAAGCGATCCATAGAAAATTTCTTAACGTCGCATCACTCCTACATGTTTTTGTCGATAATTTTATTATGTTGAGATGTGGTCTTTGTTTACGAAGCAATATATTTGTTAATCGAAATTATAACGATAAATCCGTAAATATGATCGAGACATAAATAATTACGTTAGACAATGTAGCTTAATACTTTCTAGCGCAAATACGTAGGTTTATTTGATGTAATTCATTTGCCTACAAAAAAATGTTATACGTATATTAACAGCATTATTAGCAATCCAGTTGAAAATGATCTTATTAATTAAATAACAATATTAATAAAATAAAAGTCATGCTCTTTTGTTTTTTAATAAAAAATTATGTATTATTAATATTGTCATTAAATTAACATTATTATTTTTAATGAGACTAATGTTAAAATACAAGTTTTTCCGTGTGTAACTTTACAGTTTCTACATTTCTTTAATGAAAAAATTCAATAAAAAAATGATAACTGCCTTTCAAAAGTAAAAACTTTATGATACACGTAGAGATGTCTCTTTTCAATATTTTAAAATTCTTCAAATTTCTTCAATATTGTTATATGAATAGACAATAATACAATCAGAGACGGTGCCAAATTATTCGGCGCTTCTGTGTAAAATTTAAACCAGCGGCTTATATGTATCAAGAAAATGGTTAATATATTTTGAATAATTTATTATATACGTATTTTGCGTTTATTGTGAATTATTTAGTTTATTATTCAATTCAAGTCGTTTGAGCAAAAGAGTATTTAAATTAGTAAAATCTTTCAGACATCTTAAAAGAAGCTTCTTCATCCCACCTTATTATTAATTACAAAAAATGTTAATTAATGTTTTTGATTAATTTATGATAGAAGATACTTTGAAAGCAAAAAAAAACTATTAATATAATCAAACTAATAAATTATTTGATAAAATAATAAAATAAGTAAATAAATTTTTGTTTTTTTTCCTAAAAATTATTTTCTGCTATATTTATATTTAAATTAACTGTCTAATATTATTAAATTTAAAAATATATTGCTCATATTACATATATCTTCATGCAATGATTACAACTTATTTGTTTAAAATGTTTCTTAAATTAAAAAAACATTAAATTTCTGATTTCAAATTGGAAAACTAAAAAGTAATAAATTAAAAAGTATAATACTCGAATAAATTAAAGAGTTACATTTGACTATTATTAACTATTATTAACCGTATATGTATATCTCTACGCAAGTTATTGATTTCCCAGTCCAAAAGAAAATATTTAGATATCGTAAAAGATGAGAAAAGGAGATCCTGAGAACATATAAAATATTCGTCAATCTACATCCATAGCAATTGTCTTTTTGAAAAATTTTTGAATGCATAAAAGAATCACGAATGATAATTGTTTGTTGCATTGATCCATAATATTGCCATAATACTGATTCGCATCGAATAATTTACAACTTTTATACATTTCTCAATTAATTTGAAAAAATATCTTAATTTCATTGCATATAACATAGTGGTGTTAGACGCCTCTGAAAAAAATTGCCTCTATGCCATGCTTAAATCGCTTAGAATATTTTTGCCGTCTCTGAATACAATTGATTATTCCGATATTAATTTTTTCATTATATGTGTATGTTACGTACTTATTAATTTAACAGGTATATGAATAATAATTCATATAACATTTTGATGTATAAATAGATAAATTATGATAAAAAATATGAATTATATGTTTTATAAAAACGACTCCTTAATTTTCAAACGCAAATTATGAGATGTGGGATCTTTTTTCTCCAATAGTTTTATTTTAAATTTCTTTAAATTCTTCCTCTGCAAGATTGATTCATTTTTTTTAAATCAAAATGACAAAGTAAGAAATAATTTTTTTATGTGGACATTGATATCGCTTATTTTTGTCAGATTTAGCATTTATGATACGTCGCTACAGTTTTACAACGAAAGAAATTAGAGAAATGATTTGCTATATCAGAAAAAATATGAAAAGAAAATAGAAAAAAATTATAAATTAAAAATCATCCACAAATCGCAGTATTTCAACTATAAATAGCAACTATGTACTTTTTTCTTCTAGATTCATAATCCTATCTACATACACGGAGATAGAAAAGAAAAATCAAGTTTAGCGTTAACTCAATCCATTCCCGCGTATCTTAAAAAAAGACCTTCCAAAAAAAAAAACTACGTATCAGCTGGATCATTTCACCACAAGGGTGAATGGTAGAATTTGAGATCCAAGTGGCCGTGTTGATTAGTGCCGGTGGCCACTTCTTGGCCGCACGACGGCGATGGTTTCACGTTCTTTTCCGTTTTCTCGGCTTCCAACAGAACAGGAACGAAGGACTTGGTTTGATTATCCGGCACGACGACGGGTGTTGGGACGGTATTCATTTCAAGACTACGCTGCTTCTGTTCCTCCTCGGAGTAGAGGCTCAAGGAACGCGGTCGCTCCAGCTTCAGCGAGGGTGGAGGCGGTGACGCGCTGCCGTTGTCGCTGTTGCTGAAAAATCAACTTGCCCGTCAAGTTGCGACCAGGTACGCAAGTAAGCGATATGCGATCGGCAGCGCTATGCAAGCACGCTCTCTGTTTCTGTCTCGTCAGTCTCGAATTTATGTGGATCTCTCGCGAGAGCATTCTCGGCAAGGATTTAAAAAAAAATTTCGTTTTATTTTGTTTATTGGATCCTGGACCCGTGCGTAATGTTTCCACAGCACGAAAATAATAAATAATAGTCCGTTCCTGATTCAAGATAGTCTTAAGTTGCTATTTATAATCATTTAACCCGTTAACGTCCAACTGGACGCAAAAATCAAGTATTTTTCAGAGGCTTCATTCAAAACGTTAAAACTTTTTAAAAAATTTGTACTACATCATTTCTTACGTAAAATTTTATGCTCTTTCAGAACCCGTCGTCAGATTTTTTTGAAAAATCAAATTCAAAAAAGTTATAGCTCATTCATTTTTTGGGAAAAAGCCGTAATTTTTTGCTTGAAAACTTTTCAATCGATATTTTCATATCGAAATAATTTGAATCTAACTTTGGGAATTGAAAATTTTGCGTCCATAGACACTAACCTTTAAGATGCATTAGCGTTTATTTCAAAATTCAAGACGGCATCCAGAATGACGGCCAGAACTTAAAAATTCATAATATTTCACCATATGGTTGATTCATGTCCACCATATTGTTACAATATCGTTGTGCCTTCGATATAATATCGAAATAACTATAGAAATACACTAATCTTGATTGTTACAACTTTTTTTCTGGTGAAATCAAGCAATATTATGAATTTCTGGAATGAAGTTCTGGTCGCCATTCTGGATGCCGCCTTGAATTTTGAAATAAACGCTAATGCATCTTAAAGGTTAGGGTCCATGGACGCAAGATTTTCAATTCCCAAAGTTAGGTTCAAGTTATTTCGATATGAAAGTATCGATTGAAAAAAGTTTTTAAGTAAAAAATGATGGCTTTTTCCTAAAAAATGAGCTGTAATTTTTTTGAATTCGATTTTTCGAAAAATCTGACGAGGGATTCTGAAAGAGCATGAAATTTTACGTAAGAAATTATGTAGCACAAATTTTTTTAAGAGCTATAACGCTTTGAATGAAGTCTCTGAAAAATACTTGATTTTTCTTATACTTAAGATGACTTTGCATATAAAATCAGATTTCTTTTTATGAATACCGACCTCTTAGATATTATCGTTGAATGTTGATGAAACGGCAGATCAGCAGTTGTTTTACTAAATGAAAATGAAAAAATCATACAAATAGAAGTTTGAAATAATTTTGTATAACAAATTTTAAATGTAAAAATGTTAAGTTATATACATATATGATTATATTTATGTATAATTTTATATTATATATTTTATTTTATTTATGTATATATTTATGTATAATTTTACAATTTTATATATCTTGAATGTGAAGTAGTGGCAAACTTCTATCTACATTAAACTTTTTATTTTATATCTTCTGATATTTAATTATCAGAAAGAAAAACATTTTATATATAACATTACTAAATAATTGTAGCAACATTACGTTATTTTAAATAAATTACATCACAATATTGATATGTTTTGTTTTGATTTTTTTAAAGATAGATTTTAACGTTGCTGCAATTTTGTAGCAATACTGCAGCAGTGTTTCGCAACGAATTTGCAACATTACAATCTCTTTATGAAATTATTTTGTAATATGTCTGCAGTCTTTTTGTGCTACGTAGGAGAAGAAAATTTGAAGAGGAATTAATACATGGCGAACACTCGATTTCTGTTAGTTGTAAATTGAAAGAGACGATTGAAAAATCGAGAAGAAAAGAAGATATAGACTATGATGACATAGCGATCTGCTCTATTGCATAAACCGCGACGGAGTTGTCGAACTGCATTCTTCTTTTTCTTAAGGTCAAGAATCAATCTCTTAGAATCAAATACACTACTAAAAAAGAGGAAAATTTTTTTCTAAGAATTTGGACTATTTCCAAATTGCTGAAACTCGGCGGAGAATCATTGCAGAGACAAAATTCGAGAAGTATTTTGAAGCTTGAAACTTCTTTCAAATTTTTTTTGCTGATTCCAATTATTTTTTTCTTTTACGAAACATGGTACAATGATGATTTCAATCTTGATTCATTAAAATAAAAATTTTTAATGCAGCTTTGCTACTTTATACCTGACGTGAAAAAAATCGTAGAGAATTTCTGTTACCTGCATTTTGTAGCGGAATCTCTTTCCTACAATTTGAGAGGTTTTTGTTGATTGTTGTGCGATTTTTTTTGATCGAATTATCGAGGTTTAAAGAAATGGTCATTTTGATTTTGATCGCTGATTTAATCTAAATTGTTGAAAATTAAAGAAATCGATCTGCTCTACCGTAATGAATGAATAAAAAAATGTTTCAAGAAATTAAACATACGTTTTCAAGCTTGAAGTTTCAACTTTAACGCAATATTGTAATTTTTTCAGTAATTTAGACAATTTCAAGAACGATGGATATGTAGAATAAAAATGTTTTAGCTAATAAACGTTATTTATTATTAATAACGTTTGTATTATTAATTATTAATAACGTGGAATAATTAAACTACGACACTTTCTTTAATGATTTGATTGGATCTTTCTTCACGACAATATATTGAATTAAAGAAAAACGTAAAATGTATGACATTTTATGTATTTTTTGAACTCAATTTGTTGTTAGAAAAAGTAAGACTAAGAAGAAAACAATAATAGCATTTGAAAAAGTTAACTGTCAGTTTTTTAACGTTATTTTGCAGAGCACTGTTTGTTTACAAGTAATAAGCGATCAAAGTCAAAACCGCAAATGACCGTTTCTTCTTCAAACCTCGATAACTTGATTAAAAAAATCGCATAGCAATCAATAATTATTCAAATTAAAGAGAAGAGATCCCGCTATAAAATGCAGGTAACAGGAATTCTCTACGATTTTTTTCACGTCAGATGTAATGCAGTAAAGTCGCACTAAAAATTTTTATTTTGCTAGATTAAGATTCATCATTTTGTAAAAGAGATAATTGGAATCCGCAAAAAGAATTTGAAAGAAGAAGTTTCAAGGTTCAAAATACTTTTTGAATTTTGTCTTTGCGATGATTCTTTGCCGAAGTTCAGCGATTTGAAAATAGCCTAAATTCTTAGCATATGAAAAGTGTTCTCTATTTTTTATTTGCCAATTTTTTTTTAATAGTTTGTATAGTTTTAACTTCTTTTCCTTTAAGCAAGTTTCACATATTTAATAAATGGATAACAATTGAATATAATAGCATGTAATTAAAATAGATTTACTTTATTTTAAATATTTGTTAAGATTGAAAGTAATTTATCAAAATCTCATGAATAATGCAAGTTGAAAGTAACAATTCTTATATACAATATTATATACAAAAATTCATTTCGTACAATTGTATGCGCAGTTAATAATATAATAAGCGTGCCTTGCTCATGCTGACAAATTCCAAACGTTAGAAAATCACACAATTTCTTATGCAAATATAAATTATAACTTTAGAATATAATGTAACAACTTATTATAAAACATCGCCCATAAAATAAAATAAAAATTAATTACATAACGGATAAATAGAATATTTTAATTGTTCTTATTTAAATAAATATCAATTTTGTAAAAAATATGTATATAATTAATATAAAAAGGATAATTGATTCAATGATTATACGCTTATATATCGACAGAATTTATTCTCTCGTGAATGGATTTACTCTCTCTCTCTCTCTCTCTTTTGCTCAATAACACTGTCCAATAAAAAAATGACTTTTTTCGAACACAGAAACGAGAATAGGCATTTCCCATAGATTTTTAGACGTTGAATACGTATCCGTTCGTCAAATTGCTCCACACATCACAATTTTGAGAAATTTGCAATTAAAGTTGCAAAAATAGGCTATTTTTACGTATTTGTCACGTTATAACTACGATATGTGACGTGATAGAGAAGTTTCTTTTTAATCAAAATTAAGTATGTTATTAGGATTTTTAGCTCTCAAAGAAATTTTTAGTGTTATGGTTAATAAAATATTCATTGTTAAATATAAAGTCTATTGCGGAAAAGCAGTGAATTAAGTTATTGACAATTTATCAAATAGCTTTCAACAAGGTTTATATAAACTTAAAGCCTTCTTAGGTCGCTGAATACGAATCCAATGTCAACATTGACAAATTCAAAATGGGTTCAATATGATAGATATCAAAACTTAAAAAATTGAATTATTTAACCACCTAGCGACAAGGCGCAAATTAACTTAAAAAAATTGCATCACTCAACCACTTAGCGTTCCTCACTTACAATATAAATATGACATTCAAATTATTTAGAACAGAAATATACATATATTTTATAATTTTTTTTTCAGATTCAATTGCAATTTTTATAATTTCAATACTAGTCCATATTTAACCATGAATACTTTATTAATCACACCGACATTAAAAATTCTTTTTGAGAACTAAAAGTCCTAACAACATGCTTAATTTTGATTGCAAGAAAACTTCTCTAGCACATATCATATGACAAAATACATTAAAATAGTCCATTTTTGCAACTTTAATTGCAAATTTCTCAAAATTGTGACGTGATGGAGCAAATTGACGAACGGATTTGTATTTAGCGTCTAAAGAACAACGGGAAATGACTACTCTCGTTTTTTTTATTGAACAATGTAATTCTTATCAATACTTATCAAAATAATTTTTTAAAAAAAGGACAAAACAACTAAGATTATTTTTCAGAACACTTTATATTTGAGATTGCATCTTATTTCTTAATTTAGATTATAAGGTATCAAATAAAATTTAAAAAGAACCTTAACCTTTCGCGTGAACGAAGATATCCAGATTCCTGTTTGGCTTCATGTCTTGGCCAAAGGGAAGTAAATGTGACTGTGTGAGTAGTAAATTAGCAAATAAAACTTTATTAACTCATATATAGGTGCTAATAATTACATACAAATTTATGAACTATAATTTACACATAGAGCACGTGAAATAAATAAAATATACAGTCTTACACTCATAAATTATATAAATTAAGCTGGAATATGCGTGCGTGCAACAAAACAAATATTGTTTTCTAACTATGTCGAAAAAGAAGAAATTTTTCTTGAATTTTCTACACCACTATTTTTTACATTTTTTTTTATATAAATAGAATTAATTTATATTTACACATTGCGATAGTACAAACATTTGTAATATAAAGATTCTCTGAAATGCTTTTAATATTCTTCTTATTATACAAATCACTATTATTATTAAAATTACAATCACTATTTTACGTGACCTGTTACGTATAATATATAATATTATTACTGTAAGTCAACAAATTTAACTAACTGTATAATTAATTTAATAGTTCGTATAGAAAAGAATACGTATAGTGAAAATACTTTCTTCAAAGAGGATCAAACTTTAATGTATTTATACAAATTTTAAACACGTATTACCAATCGGTTAATATATCGTAATGAGTTAGAGAGTTAGTTTTTAGATTTCATTTTACATATTTTTAGCAAATAATACATATTTTAGGAAAATAAAACAACATACAATTATTAATATTATCACAAGACTCTCTACATATTTATCAAGATAAAAATATTTTATGAAATGTTTAATTAGAAATATTGACGAATTATATGTTCAATTTTATATTATTTATATCTTTCTCATTTAAATCAACAATTTATCAAAGTCGAATTCCGTTTAAAATTCACGACGTTTGACATTTGCGATTTGGATAACCCAGATAAAATCCAGAAATATTTACATGTTTAGGTATATATCCTGAACAAAAGATACCGTTTATATATTCAATTTAAAAATAGTTTTTTGGCAAGCAATCTCTCTCTCTCTATCTTTGAGACACCTAAGCATTACCGTTATATGTATATTTAATTAACCTACCAATTAAATAAATTTTTCGATATTGCAGATAACAAAATTAAATTGATACAAGACATTATCACAACAAATTATTTGAAGCATCATGAATTATTTAAAATGTTTGAGCACACACTTTTAGTAGGACATTATTTGAACTTCGGTGGGGTGATTGTTATAAGGGAAATTATTTGTTTATGGTGCAACAATGCGAAAATAAATATAAATGCAAGCAACACATACTTTCTCTTACATTGAAAATTTACGCCGCAATTTAAAATGCATTACCGCTGAGTATCATTTTTTTGCTACCATTTTATTCTTTATGGTTAAAAACTTCTCTTTGCGGTTTCTTAAAAATTAAATTTTCATTTCATAACCATGAGAGAGTAGTCTTCCAAAATATACCACATCTAAAAGAACATAACAATATCTTTCCTGTGCAATACTATTATTACGCATAATGATCTTCAATTAAATATTAAGGAAAATTATAAGGCAAGCACAATTTGCAAGCTCAGACTGGATCACCTCAACAAGACCATTGCGTGAATTATACTCACCCAGTATGCTCGGCTGATTGACCAAGCATTGCTGTGTTATGGATTATCTAAAAGAAAGCGTCAATTTGATTAGTAATGCTACACGGCGTGTTACGAAATTAAAAAAAATATTGAAAGCTTAAGAAAGATAATTAGGATTGTACGATTAGTACGTTAATATTTAATTTAGACAAAGAAAATTTCTCTGTCAATATCCAGATTTTATAAAAAAAATTTCTTTCGCTCTTGATTGCATTTGGTAGTAGTAATTAGAAATGATAAATATAAATATTATATGTAGAGGACTGTACCATGTATTTTTTAGTATTAATTATTTTAGGAATAAATAACAATATTCAATTGTTTCTTTATATAGTTAAAAAAATGCTTCCTATATTTAGAAATAAACATTCAGTTTTGTAAATATCAAAGTCCGGTGATTTTAGCGATATTATTGCATATGTATATAATTTGTGTTCTCTCTCTCTTTCTCTCTACCTATCTACTATCTATCTCTCCCTTCACAATACATTTCAAATTAACAGACATTTATAATAAATAGATACTTTTTGTGCGATAATTATTATAATAATACTTGCGTCGGAACTGATAATAAAAACGCTATAACAATTTAGAAAAGATTTTCGCCTATTTCTCTATTGTTGCTGTACTCACATTTGCCATGGAGCAGGGCGGCCGCGCTGCGGCGTATCTACCGAATGCACTACGCGAAACAGGTGCCACGTACGGTATCCCGTTGAGACTGAAAAGTGATATATCATTTTCTTCTGTACAATCGCATACGACGGCTTTACGACTCGCATCTGTCGCCTCTCGTAGTCACACGATGTTCGACTTGACGCACCTACCTAGCACCATTCTTCCCGTTGTTGTCGTTATTAGCCGACGTACCGTCATCCAGACTCGTTCTGGGAGGTAGACTGTATCTGTTGCTTCTCACGTCTCGACTCTCTGCGAACACGAAAACGATGGCAGATGTGAATCACGCATGCAAAACTTATAAAGATGCAAAGAACAAAAGCTCTCCCAAACAAATTGATTTGTAATTTCCGTTTACGTTTAACATTTCTGAATTTTTTTCAGTAACTTGTAAACGAATAAATCAAAAGGAAGATACTGAGAATGCACGCGATTATTCATAATTACACGCGATTATAACAATCTTTAATTATACAAGGTGTTTGATAATTATTGACACAATGGTCATGTGCAGGTAGAGTGGACTAATCTGAGTGGACTAGAAAAATCCTCTACCATTTTGCAATTTTCGCAATAATTGACGAGTTATTAATTATTGAAATCTGGTTTTACAAAATTTTTTTCTCTGTTACCTAACGTGCTAGGGATTTCAAACTAAGCTCAAATTAAAGCTTAAATTTTACACTACAACATCTATATATGCAATATTAAATAAAAATACGTAAACATTATCTACACTCGTTTGCGCGCGGCGGTGCGCACAAGTACAAGTAGTACGTGGAAGGTAACAACGCATTAACATCTAAATATCTATTTATCCTTTCGAGTAGATCTCGAAATGCACGTTGTAGTGCAAGATTCAAGCTTTAATTTGAGCCTAGTTTGAAGTCCATAGCACGTCAGATAACAGAGAAAAAATTTTTTTAAACCAGATTTTTAATAATTAATAACTCGTCAACTATTGCGAAAATTGTAAAATGGTAGAGGACTTTTCGACTCAGTTTAGTCTACTCTACCTGCATACGACCATTGTGTCAATAATGATCAAACACCCTGTATATATTTAATAAGGTTTATATGTACATACACACATACATAATTATACATCGAACATTTCGGCTCTGCTTTGACCCATCTCCATGATGCAGTAACGACATAAAATAATCTCAAGATAAAATAATCATTCTCGGACAAGCTATAAATAAGTACTTTCAGATTGATTGATCTAAAAGCAATATTTTACGCGAGGAAATTTGGATGAAACTTTGATTAATCAATATAATCTATAATCTAAATAGGCTAAAGAACATGAAAATAAAAAATAAAATAGTAAAATGTTGAATAAGTCATATCTTAAAAGAAGGAGATAATCAATAGAATTGAATTAATGATACAGTCGTAATATACAATCGTAATATAAAATGAATGAAAACTAAATCGTCCGGCTAATAAATAATGATTATAAAATCAAGGAGCAAATAATAATAAATAATAATTAAACTCATTTTTTACATCATTTTGTGTAGCGACGACTTGAGAAATTGATCAAGTATGTCGAAAATTTTGAAGTTTTTTTTAAAAATTATTTTAGGAATATATTTTTTATCATCTTTCTAATAATATGCAAGTTATAAAAATTTATTTTCATTACGCTCACTTTGTTCTTTTTCCTCTTTATATTGTACTAGTTAATCTATACAAAGACATAAATTTCGAGTTTTTTTTAAATCAATCTTTAAGCTTTACACTTGACAGTATTCATTAAATATATCATCTATTGTTTCGCTGTTATTGGCGCTACTCATGCGATCGCATTTTTTTCCATATTTAATACTCCATTTCTAGCATATAAAACGCTCATCGATTTCTCTATAACGTATTATCAAAATTAGAGCGTATTGTGCATAATCAGCATAAATGTGATTCAAACAGCGACTCGGTGTCTAGGGACGGAGCTTTGATCGATCGTAAGTAATCGAGGCATGAAACGTCCTTAGCATGGCATTGGCCGCGATATTGACCCTCCCGAGCGTATGTTGCCGATTTAGGACGCGAGACACTCAATGCGAGTGACTCACCTCGTAGGGCAATTTGACCTTCAGAACCAGATTGACAATATCTGATCTTGCATCTGTATAGACACTTTGAAACTCAGCAAGAAAGATGTCGCGAGAGCTCCGCATCATGGAAGGAATAATTGAATCAATCACTTTGGAAACAACACGAGTTACAGAAAGCAAAAACTTTCAAAAAAGAAGACTATTGATTTTTTTTGCATTTATCTTTTGTTATCATAATTAACATTCAAGAATTATCTTGTTTCCAAGCTGAATTTCTGGAATTTATTATCGCATATGGCGCTTATCATATCACTGATAACAAGACGACACGAAAAGAATCGATACACAGATTTTACAGAAATAGTCAACAGAATCTCGAGATTATTTTGGATATATTACTGCATATTATATTACTGCAATTTATTTTTACCGAAAATAATTACCTCGACGTCGCTTTGTTATAAGAGAAATGAAGTATTCCATACGATGCCTCTCTCCATATCGAAGCGTTATCTTTATTTGAATATGATTTTACACTTTGATATAGAATCTATCTTACTGTTGTCTATAATAACTCTCTCATCGGGCGAAATAGAAATGATCTTCACCTTTATCCTTTATTTTTACCTTCAACTTTAAAACTGCGAGAATTTGACCAAGTTAATTTTGTAATATTACATATTGTAATATTACAAAATTAACTTGGTCAAATTCTCGCAGTTTTCGCACCCCTTTTTGTCTTTGTTTATCTCACGTTCTATACCTTTGATTATTTATAAAAAAAGTGAAATAATTATTAAAAATTATAATTACATATATGCAAGTAGAAAGCTGTACAAAAATTATAACAATTGTTTAGTTCAACATTCATTTGCAAGATGCCTTTGCAAGATTCCTTATCAACAATGATGCTGGGCGGTTATATCTCGCCGCGCGCTTGTATTCGGCGGAGGGTCGGGCTAATACGGCGATTTTTAATCATTAATATCTCGTTACCTATTGCGAAAACTGCAAAATGGTAGAGAACTTTTCGACTCAGTTTCGTCCGCTCTACCTACTCACGAAAATT
>JAJVSH010000135.1:15274-42620 GCA_021460005.1 Tetramorium alpestre
CAATTATGCAACGTTTCGTCCGGATGGATAATTGTAGATATTTAAAGCTCAGATTTGTCCAAGAATTAAAAAGTTGATAAACTTTAATATCCTGCGAACATTTTTACAGCTTGACAAAAAACTTAAAAGAGATGACAGGAAAAATAAAAAACTAAGAATTATACTGTTAATAATTTACAAAAAAGTTGGAAATAACAAAAGAAATAAACTAAAACTATGAAAAGGAGATATCTTTAAGACAAATATCGCTTTCTATTTAGATAAAGTAGTATTGAGGATAGTAGACTGAAAAGCTGGATCTGAGATTATTGGACGGTTGTAAAACCGTGCAAAAGTATTATAAGAAAATCTTGACCAGCCTGCTGTGCGTCGGATTTCATCCATATTAATGCCTTTATAGGCTGCGGCGGAAGTTGAGGCATGGAGTGTAGAGTGAGCTAAAAAAATTGAAATATCAATACCTGCCGCGCTCAACTCCGCCTTAATCCAATAGAGTTTGGACGGAGGCTGCATTGTATGGAGGAAGACTAGAAATAAACAATGCGTCACAGTCCTCGCGCCTGAGACTGCGTGTGAGGTCCAAATAGAACCTCGTTAATGACAAAATACAGAGTATTGGATTATCCAAGAAGGGTTTAAATATGAGCAAGGGCTTGCCTACTCCAGAAGTCTTAAGTCTAGCTGGGACCCTGATAACTAAAGCGTCTGAAAAAACGATATTCGGGAGTTGAATTGACGCAAGAGTCTGCATTCTCTGTGCAGTCGCAAGTGCTAATAAGTACAAGCTTCTTAGAAATAATATCCAAGGAGAGATTCTCATGAGGATATAAAGTAACTAAATGTGAGACAACAATAGAAGGGTCCCAGGTAAATTCATAACGAAGGCGTTGTGATTTCAATGCAGCCACGCCCTTACAAAAATGCTTTACTAGCCCTAGATGAGAGCCCACCTCTTCGGAGGTAAGCAGAGAAATAGCCGAGCGATAAGTATTTAATGTCGAGTAAGAACTAATAGTCGATAAAGACGTGGACAGAAACTCCAAAACTGCGGTAATTGATGACTTAAAACAGCTTGATGCTGTCTGCAAAACTGCCATAATCTCATTAGAGTATTGCTACGTTGTGGCCTCAGAAATAGATGCGACGGTTGCATCCAACGCCGATGTTGGTGTGCCCTTAACTAAAAACGCTTGCCGGATAATCTGACGGTTACCAGGGAAATCCTGGTTCATGCCGGTCAATCCGGGTGAAATTCTCTGAAAGGGGAAGACAACATTAATGTCGGGTTCGAAACGAATCGGGCGATTAACAACAAGGCGGTTAAACAAGGGAAACTACGGCTGAGCCGGCCACCAGGGAACAACCACCACTCCCTCCGCCTTATTCGTAATAATTTTTCGTAGCACTCTTAAGATAAAAGACAGAAAAGCGTAAAAGTAAAATAATCCCCAATCGACAGAAAAAGCATCAACAGCCTGAGCTCAAGGATCGGGAAACCAGGAAATAAAACAAGAGTGTTTTGCGTTAATTGATGAAGCGAAAGGACCAAAATGACCTTGAATATTGTCGAAGTAGCACTACTTTAGAGACCATTCTGTTTCTTCCGATACGATCCGAGATTCAGCGTCTGCCTCAAAATTTTGAACAGAAGGAATGTATGCCGTATAAATAAATAGATCTCGATCTGCACATCAATTTCAAATTTCTCGATAGAGATTGAATAAGTGGGGAAATTTGATGGAGCCCATTCGATTGATATACGAAAGTGCCATTGAGTTATCCATCCTAAGTAAGATATCACATTTCTCTAAATGTGAGACAAAACATCTTAATGCATGGAAAATTTCCAGGAGTTCTAAGTAATTAATATGGTTCTGTCTTTCTTCTCCCGACCAAAAGACTCGTGAGTACGGGCCTCATCGCTTACTACGCCCCAGCCTGATAAGGAGGCGTCTGTAAAAATTTCGAGCACAAAACGATCAGATCTGATGATATTACATTGAGAAATATCAAAAAAGACGTCTTTTCACCAAAAAAGGTCCGTCTTAATCGAGACTGGGAGCCTCATCTCTGCTTCGAAATTCTCATCCATGGCTGAGAGGGCTAGGAACTTCTCCCTTTTCATAATCTTCGTGTGCATAATGCCATACTGGACTGCAGGACAGACTGAAATTAAAGAACCGATATAACTTGCAAAAAGTCGAATTTTACAAGATTTCTTTTTCAAAATCGAGCAAGTTAATTGAAGAAGTTTATGTCTCTTCTCCGAAGGAATTGAGCTTGAAAATTGATCTGTATTAAAAATAAAGCCAAGAAAACGGCAAGATTTAGCCGGAGTAAGTACACTTTTATGATCGTTGATAAAAAATCCGAGGGAAGGGAGGAATCTAATTGTAGCGGAGACGTTCTCTGCACATCGCTGAAAGGAAGATGCGATAAGAAGGAAATCATCCAAATAAGCGACCGAGAAGAAATCTTCTTGTCTGAAATTATATAAAACCGGCCTTAAAATCTTTGTAAAAATATAAAGGGCCGAAGCGAGACCGAAGGGAAGAGCTCGGAATTGAAATAATTGACCCTGAAAACGGAAACGTAAAAATTTTTTATCATCCCGATGGATTGAGACATTCAGGTATGCGTCTCGTAGGTCGACTGAGGCCAGGAAGTCATCCGGAGAAATTAAGCGGACCACTGTCTTCCAATCTTCTAATTTAAAATGTGGTGCCACAATGAAATCGTAAAAGCATTTCTTTAAGATAAAACGCCAACCACCAGATACTTTCTTAATGATGAAAAACGTCAAAATGAACTGGCCTTCACAGTCAGAGACTGTCTCGATTGCTCCTTCTCTTTGCAATTTCGAGATCTCCTGATGGCAAATACGTTCCTCCGATTTTGAAAGACAAACAGCAGGTTCGGAGACTTGGTAGGGCGGATGACTCTTAAAGGAAAGTCTATAACCGGAGATAACTTGAAGTATCACTGGATCTGACGTGATCTGCTTCCATCTAAAAAGGAAACGAGACAACCTGCCCGATGAAAATATCTGCTTCGAGCTTAAAATACCGTCTCCTCGACCTCGACCTCGAGTGAGACGGAATCCTCCTGGACGACCTGCGGAATCTGCTCGACGCTCCTGCTCTCTCTGTCGTCCGTGGTCTCGCTTTCTGGACAGGAGCACGAAAGTTTCCCGCTCGTGAGGTAGATGCCTGCGTTGCTTTAATAGGTTGTTACACTTTCTTCGAAAAGGCCAAGAATGTGTTGGCGATGTCCTTCGATGCTTTTTCCATCACCGTTGCTTTTTTAACCTCCTCACCAAAGAATGCGCCGAATAAAAATTCATCAGATGGGATGGCATTGGCTGTGTTTTTGGCCAATAGGTTAAAAGCAGGCTGAATTTGCGCTCGTCTTGATAAAGACAGGCGGTAGAACAGATCCGCCAGGATCTTAGCTCCATCGCTAATTTTGGTGATTGTTAAGCGAACATCGGCGCCAAGAAATTGTTGCATCTCTGGTTTTAAGAAATCGGAAATGGCCTCTCCGAAGGCACATAGCGTCGTACCAAGCTGGTCCTGCAGCTGTACTCGTCCCGCTTGGCAATAAAATTATTTTTCAAAACGGGCTTACACTCCGGGTTTAACCTGGGGGCCTTTAGGAAAGCTACTCCCTCAGAGGGAGAGTATTTCTTGACCAGGAACTCACGCTGCTCCGATGGAAGGCCCTTGCGCGTGAGCTCGCGCCATCTCTGAACGACTAGATCATTTCAGGAATGATTCTCTGATCCTCCGATGTGTTTAGGTCCGAGTCGAAGAGCTCCTTATATAGAGTGTCTGCCAACAATGCGTCTGCATCTGCCACAGGTGCAGCTTCCCCCTCCGGAACGAGCGTCCTAGGCGAGGGGGATATCTCCTCCACTAAATATTCGGTAGACAAAAAGCTACAACAGACAAAGAATTATTCCGAGAATCGGAAAAGGTTGTGTCGATTCCGCTGTCTGGATTTACAGAGCTGGGAATCTTGTACACACTTAAGCCGTGCGGAACTTCTGGCTCTTCCCGGCTAGCGGGTGTCGAATCTCAATCTGAGACAGGAATGACAACTTCCTCAACACGTCTTGCTCATTAGCCGGCTCGGTCTTGATGAGTACGAACGGACGAATTCGCGGGGGACAAGGAACGGGCTTGCGGCCCTCTAACCTCTCTAACTTCTCTATTCGTCAGTATCTCGATCTCAGTTTCCTCTCCAGTCGGTCTATCGACGATGATCTCCTCCTCTTCCTCGATTGATGTTCGGATTTACCCATATTGGAAACTAATTCACTCAGAAAACCGAAAAAACTAGAGCTAGGCTAGAAAATTTTCACAAGGTTGAAGAATCACGCAACAGGAAAACAATGAAGAGCGTAGAAGGGCGAGACGCGCGCGTACGTAGCCAAGAAACGATAACACATTTTTATTTTCTTTAAAATCGCCTGTTGGAGATAGCGCAAGGGAGCGCACTACAGTTATCCATCCGGACGAGACGTTGCATAATTTACAGTTTTTAGTTGTAAATTTACAATTTAGAGTGGATCTCAAAATTACCCACTATAATAGGTGTAATTTTACATAAATTTTTTATAGTATATTTACATTTATTCTGCCGGCCGCCAAAGGTCAAAACTGACCGCGCGCTACTTGCGCAGCATCCGGAGGCCCTACTTCTATCTTTTTTCATGGAAACTGTAGCGGGCTAGGGGACTCGGAAATGGCTTAGATAGTTTTTATTGATGTTTATTTAATAAAATCAATTAATTCCAAACGATTCCGTTCACATGCAAACTCAGGAATTAAGAAAAACTAATGGTGGGCATCCTGGGTGTGTAACAACGTGATAAAAGTTGGATGTGCATATAAGGGTTAAGAGTTTGTCTAATTATTTTATTATTTTATATTACTTTGCTTTCTTAATTATTATTATATAAGGTTGTTGGGTAATAGAAATACATTATACATAATTATATATTTACATAATAAATAAATACATGAATTAGTTTAAAAATATTAAATAGATTATTTGATTAATTGATTCTATTCTTATTAAAAAGGTTTTTATCGTGTAAATTACGATGCAAACAATTGGAAACGAATCGCTGCCTTTCTTAATTCTGAGAACTACGACAAAATTCCGGTTCTGAACCGTGCACAAATTTTGAATGATGCTCGTTACATGGTGACGAATAATCGGCTTGATCTTGTTACTTTCATCGAAATTATAAATTATTTATCGCGCGAAACTGATATTGCACCATGGTACGCAGCATTCAGAATCCTTCAGGAATTAGATGACTTCTTGATATTGCCTGAAGGAAAAACGATCGTTAAGGTAAAATATATAACAATCTATCACGATATTATTCGATAAAAGTATATAATTTGATTTAATAAATTTAATGAAGACATAATTTTTATATTTTTTTATTTTTTTATTTAGTGAAATATAATATTATTTAAATCTACTATTTAAAAAATTGTTACTATTAGAGAAAAAACAAAATAAAAGAAATTTCTTAAAATACATACATCTTTAATATATGGGTTGCTTAATTATTATAAAATATTATTTTTTAGCCATATTTATCCAACTTGATTCGTAAATTATTAGAAAAAATTAATTTTGAGGAGAATTCTAATGATGATGTTTTGACTTCATCTGTCAGAACCTTTCTGTATAGATATGATTGTATGCATGGACTTGTGAACTGTCGAACAAAAATTACTGCTAAATTACTTGCATATGTGGAAGACCCAATCACAAACCAGTAAGTTTTTTAATAAAACATATATGTGCTTAAAAAAATTGCTTTATTTAAACCTTATCATATAGGGGAGAGTTACCAAATGCGTACCACTTAAGCTATTTTTGGTTATATTTTGCATTTGGTACTTTTTTTTGAAATCCAAATAAACGTTGGAAATTGAAGTTTGATATTTAAGGCACCTATTATTACACGTTAAATCTTTCATTAATAACAAATTAATGGGTTATAAGTTTTTCTCTAACATGCTGCAAAAGGTACAATTTAGCAAAGCGGTTGCCTAAATCGTACCTATATGTCTTCTAAATCATACTTTCTCAAAAAGTATTAAATTCATGGGTCAAAATAATTAAAAATATAAGATTAATAAAAGGAATCATAAATTAATACTTATTTTTTATAATTTATCAATAAAATATTAAAAAATTAATAAATAATAGTAAAAATTAATAAACAATAAAAAGATTAGAATAATGAAATAAAACTTGCTTGAATATATTTTTACAATTAATATACATATTTTTATTTATATTATTAGTTTTATTATTACAAATTTTCAGTTTTATATCAGTTTGATATTATTGTAGTAATACGATTTAGGAAACGAGATAGATTTCTTAAAAATATCAATATAATTTTTACAATAATTGTAAATATCTATATACTATGAATATAAGATATTTTAAAATAAACCTTCTTTCAGAAAAATATAAAAATTCAATAAAAAAATGGCATGATTACATTATTATCAGCTACATAAAGTAATCAAAAATTTACATCAGCTGTACCTGATTTTTTAAAATGCTGATAGCAAGCACAAAATAAGATATAACATATTAATTTTTTCATTTATATTACTCATTTCTCATTTACTTCATATTTTGATTAATAAATGTTGCTTATATTAAATGAAACTATAAAATATTGAAGAGGTACGATTTAGGAGACCGGTACGCATTCGGCAACTCTCCCCTGTACAATAGCAATTTTCAATCAGTTTCAATATAGAGAAACAATTTATTTACAAAATATTATCAAAATCTGAATCATTATTTTTAGATATTTAATCCAATAAACTTTGTTTATAAATTATTTTTTGTTTAATTTTGAAGAATAATGTAATGTTAATCTTATAATAATGTAATGTAAATCCTATTGATTTAACATGCCTAGTAGCACAATATATTAGCGTAATTGGAAGTAATGTAAATCCAACATTATTGTATATTGGATATAGATTAATCCCCAATGTTGGTCCAATATTACAAAGTAGACGCCTGCTCTGATGTAGCCATTATTGGTTAAATATTAATTTAATAGTACCAAACTATTGGACCAATATTAAGTAATAATATTCACTCAAAATTTTATATTAGACATTAATTAAACATTAATTTTATCGAAATGTGGAACTAGTATTATAAAGTTCTGAATGCTTTCTTTTGTAGCAAATATTGAATTCTAATATTTGGCCAGTATGTGTCAATCTCTTTTTGAACAAATATTACAAATTTTTATTATATTATGGATTTAAATTAAATGTAGGGGCCGATTTGATGGATATATATCCACGCAAATAGATCAACATTGATAAATTCGAATTTTTGTACTTTCCGTTTGCTTATCTTCTTATCACCATGGTGATTGGATTTCTCTTAGGAGAAAGAAAACCACCTAGCGGCCTTGCATAAAACTTGCATTCACTAGCGATAAACTTCGATCAATTTACTCCCAATGTAAATGCTATATTGCGTAATTATGAGCATGTAACATTGGCAGTACATTATCATTTATTCTACATACAGGGTGTTTGGTAATAATTCACACAACGGTCGTGTGCAGGTAAGATGGACTAAACTGAGTCAAAAAGTCCTCTACCATTTTGCACCTTTTGCAATAGTTGACGAGTTATTAATTATTGAAATCTGGTTTAAAAAAATTTTTTTCTTTGTTACCTGACGTGCTAGGGACTTCAAACTAGACTCAAATTAAAGTTTGGATTTTGCACTATAACATCCATATGAGAAACATTAAATAAAAAAACGTAAACATTGTCTACACTCGTTTGCGCGCGGCGGTGCGTACGAGGACAAGTAATACGTAAAAGGTAATAACACGTTAACATTGACATCTAAATATCTATTTATCGTTTTGAATAGATCTAAAAATGTATGTTGTAGTGCAAGATTCAAGCTGTAATTTGAGCCTAGTTTGAAATCCCTAGCACGTCAGGTAACAGAGAAAAAAATTTTTTTAATTTTTTAAAACCAGATTTCAATAATTAATAACTCGTCAACTATTGCAAAAGATGCAAAATGATAGAGGACTTTTCGACTCAGTTTAGTCTCTACTTGCACACGACCGTGTCAATAATTACCAAACGCCTTGTATATTCAATATTGAAATTTTATTGACTAAATCAATATTGGAAACATATTTAGAAGCATTCAATAACCAATATTGGTGTCATTATGAGCACTGCAATATTAGTAGTGCAAATATATTTTGTCAATAAACACACGCGTACGCTCGCGCGCGCACACACACATACACGCACGCACGCACACACACACACACAATATTATATTTTGCATTGGGCAATATTGGCCAAGACATTGCCAATATAACCAACATTTAATCAACATTAGCCAATGTGTTGCCAATGTACTGTGCTACTAGGGATGTATTTGATATAATACATTGAATATAAATTAACATACATAATTATTAACATCGTTCAATTTTGATTGAAATTATTGATTACTTTATTAAAAAAAGATGATATAAATTATAATTTAATCTGCTATATAAATAAAAAGAATTTAATTAAATAATAATAATTTTTTTATAGACATTATTTATATATATAATATTACATTTTATTAAAAAATAAAATGAAATGAAAGTATTTTTTAATATATAATTTTTTAACCAAATTATTTCTAATAAATCTGATTTTATATTAGACTATCATCCAGTCGAAAAATGATGTTTTGCTTTGGCCTGATGAAAGCAAATGAGTCTGTTTGGGATCAATTTCTTCAAATTCAACAGACAACATCAGAATCTTATATGTTTCTTGGTTGTACGGAGAATTCCCACATCATCAAAAAGCATTTAAATTCCCTTTCTAATAATACAGAATCCTATTATACTTCTTATTATATTATATTTCTCTTCTATAACATGATTGACAATTTGTCAAATATAGATACAGCAATTGAATTTCTCATCAATAATTATGAAAAAATAGTTGAACAGTAAGTAAAATCATGTTGTGTTACTTAATTAAAATTGTGTATTGTGAGTAACAGAATCATACAATAAATTATATTAATATAAAAAAAATTGTTTAATATACTATACAATTGTTTAATATACTATAAAATTGTTTAATATACTATATATTTATTTAAAAAATTGTTTAATATACTTTTGATTTATGAAAATTTATATCAATATTTATCTCCTAAGATATACAGGATGTTCTAAAATTAACATATATTTTCTTAATTAAGACTTAATGGCAGATTCCTCAAAACATTTCCAGACGAAAATCCTAATACAAAAATGTCGAGACTACAATAGTTTTTAAATAAGAAGAAATTATATTTCACGAATGGCAAGGCTGAGGTTTTGCGCGCTAAGATACGGTGACAAGTAATAAAAGTGTTCCCATGAATGTCTTTTCTATGATATTGTGATTATTGTGTGAATTTATAATAGTATTGTTTTTCCGCATTTCAGCATATTGCATTAATATATTCTTTTTACAACTAATAAATGTAAGAATTAAAGATATTTAAAAAAATAATTCAATTAAAATTTGTGACATGTTTTAATTTCAGCTGTCAAAAGTCGATCAATATTACATACAATGAAGATGGCTACTNTGCTACTTATTATTTCGCCCTTCTTAAGCGTACAAAATTCTCAGCCCTGTTATTTGTAAAATACAATATAATTGCTTCCCATTTAAAACTATTGTAGTTTCGACATTTTTGTATTTGGATTTTCGTCTTGAAATGTTCTAGCCAATATCTGCCATTAAGAGTATATATGGTAATTTTAAGACACCCTGTATATTAATGTTATATTTAATAATAATCGAATCAATTTGCAATGTATTTTACAGTACAGATGTTTCATCCATTCTTCGTGATATGATAATGAATAGTTTCGAGGAAGATCAAATTAACAAGGTTAGATAATATCATTATTTAACATTTATTATTTCTTTATGGTTATTATACCTATACAATTGTAAAATATTTTTGTATGTTATATTACAGATAAAAGCATTTGCTGAACAACACACAATCGATATACAAAAGTATTTACAGGACAGAGAAGAAATGCTAGTAAAAATGAAAGATACATTATCAAAAGTTCGTAGTATTTTGGAAAATACACAATCCATCGACATGTGAAACATGTGAAACACACATGAGATATTAATAAATTGTAATTAATAATTGTATCGGACATTATCCATGTTTAAATAAAATAAACATACAAATTGTAAATACATTAAAAAAAATAAAATTATTTTAATGTAATACACATTATTTTGTATGTTGTATTAATATAATTAAAAACATTTTGTACAAATATTCATAATTCGTCCATCATTATTTTTAAAATTTTAAATATGTCAGGAGTTGCGCAGTTAAGGACAAATAAAGTTGAGAGCTTCTTCTTATTACTTATTACTTATATTACTTATATTACTTTATTAAGATATGTCTTTACTCGACTATGGTCGTACTCGCACTGAGGATGTATATACACCGAACAAATCAATTCTGTTCCGTAACAGTCGTTAAAAACGCGGTAGATCGGCTGTCGATATTTTGGTATACATCAGGGTTGTGCCATACATTTCAAGATTACGTGAATTATTTACGTATTGTTTACAGTATGTTTACACAAATTTTTTTCTTGTAAACAAAAACTAATGTAAATTATAAATTGGATAACATATATAGTATAGAAAAAATAAATTTTTAGTTTTAGAAATAAGGTTAATATATTTGAATATTGATATAAAAAATATAAATGATAAAATATAAATGAATATTGATATAAAAAATATCAATGATAAAAAATTAACATTTAAAAAATAAATAATATATTAAATTTTTATAATGAGGCAGGCTTAAATGAAAGCCTCACTTCATTAGTTAATTGTTTATTCTAAATCAGAGACATATATATATGTATAATGTCTACATAAAATATAATTTAATAAAATTATTACATATTTATAAGCACTATTTTAAAAAAATATTATTTATTATTATAGCTATGAAGAGAGAAAAAGTAGTATCGCTTAATTCACCATTGCAATATATGCAGTAAGCATAATATTTATCTTTCTTATTAGTGTGAAATAAAATCTCTAAAACCTTTGTTCATTTTTCGTGGCCTTATGTCCAAACTAAAACGATTAAAAATAAAACATATAAAAAAATTCTTAAATATAAATCATCAGATTCATATTGTCGCTGAACGGGATATGAGTCATTTATAGATTACTGATTTCCTATATAGATGACATTTTAATCATAGTTTATATAATATACGTGTAGATGTAAACAATCGTATTTTACGCATAAACGCCCAACCCTAGTATACATGATACACATACACGATAAAGCTTAATTGAACTAACATATATAAAAATGACGATATCTCTACAAAATATACCATATTATGTATATACATTGCTTAAAAAAATATGGCATTAAAACATTATANGCGAAATTAAGTAAAATTTAAAAGAGCATAATTTCGTGAAAAATTAGTATATTATTTCTTTTAATTTGAAGAGTAAAGTGTTTACTATAAGAAGTAACTTTCTTATTTTTGTCTTATATCATCTTTGGAGACCCGTTATTCTTATAAAAGTGAAAACGTGTTTATAATTTCAAAAATTTGCATAATTCAATGGGACAGACAGAATTAGTCAAATTTTTTCGGTAAATTTCATTAGGACCATTAACCATAAAGATTGATCTTTCCCCTTTAAATAAAAAAAAAAATAGTTACATGTACGTTTTTTATATGTAGTTTTTTAATAGAGATACAACGTTTCAAAATTATTCGTACATTTTCGTCATTTACCGCCGGCATTGGCATTACTCGATGTGCACCGCGAAGAAGTTGCCGGTCGGACTTTGCATATCGTACGTGCGTGCGTGGGTGTGTAATGTGTTACATTATGTGTAATTGTGTAAATATGCATGTAAATGTTAAAAATGCGTGCAATTTTGTAATTTAATATCGAGTATTATTCTTCGATTGTTATCATCTCTGCTAGTTGCTCGCGATGCAGGCTCTTATGTTCTCTTGAGGTATTTCGTTCCAGATTTGGATCAATGCTTCTTGTAACTCTTCTAAATTGACTGGTCGTCTTGCCAGATCCATTAATCTCCGACCCATCATGTCCAGATGTGTTCGATGGGATTCAAGTCTGGGCTCATTGCAGGATGCTCAAGCAGTCTAATAGAGTTTTCTATTATGAATTCTCGCGTGATAGCTGCAGTGTGCGAGCGTGCGTTATTGTGCATAAGAATAAAATTTCTTCCTCTTTGACGACTCATTGGAAGAACATGAGGTTGTAAAATATCCTCTATGTATCGTACTGCTGTTACTCCTGGTGGCGGTAGAACAACAAGATCTGCGTAGATCCATTGTTATTCCTTCCCAGTCCATTACAGACCCGCTGTTGTAGGCTCGCACAGGAGCAACACATGATGCATTAAAGCGTTGTCCACGACGACGCCAAACTCGAATTCGTCCATCGCAACAGACAGAATCCAGACTCGTCAGTGAATAAGACATTACGCCATTTATCTCACTGTCCAATTTACGTGTGCTTGTGCATATTCTAAGTGAGCACGTCGATTGGTTAATATTGATACACGATTGCGAGCACGATTATGTGATCTGATATCTGCCTCGCGCAATCGATTTCTCACCGTTTAATCACTAATGTGAATACCTGGAATAACTGCACTAGCTATTTGTTGAGCTGTAATGACTGGATCGCGTATAGCGAAGTGCACAAAAAAACGATCTTGTTGAGGAGTTGTGATACGACCTTGTCCTCGTCGCAGTCAAAACTCGCCCGTTCCTTGATAGCGAGTTCTGATTATGAGATATCTTTGTCATTCATTATTATTTGGTTCAGTAAAGTTTATTCGATGCTAAACACTCTGTGTAATAATTGAAACTCCCATAACATCACCGAACTCTCCAGTTATGTTATAATTTTAAAGCGGGGTTGCAATCCCTCCCCCTGCACCCCGCTCACGTTTTATTATTCAACACATAGACATATACAATAAACTGGATCTATCCTAAGAGGCAACGTTGAAATGTAAGGAACTGAAATAGTGTTTTGGAGATCTCTGTCTTTCTCTTTCAATTGCGTGGCGGGAACTGATAAGGATGGGTGTATGAGAAATAAACTAGTGTGGGCATGCAATGACCACGGGATTATCCACTACGAGAACAAGACGAGCCACGCACGACGTGGATGAACGTTAGTTGGTCTTCGAGACAAAAGCTCGAGCCCGAGACGAAGGCGCGTATCAGGGCAGAGAGTAGTGACGCCTCGAACCGAAAAGACGTTGCGAGAAACGCGCGATAATAAGAACTTGCGACGAGTGCGCCTAGACCTTCGCGATTCGTTTTGCCAACCTGCTAATTATTTTATGTAGGACTAAGCAAATATATATATCTGTCACCATCAACAGTTTCCTTAATTCATTTATCATCCTTTATATTACACTAGCATGCTTGCTTCGTTTCCCTATCTATGACAATCCTCACCACGCGATTGAAAAAGAAAGACAGAGATCCCCAGAACGTTATTTCTATCCTTTACAACCTTTACATCTTTCAACGCTGCCTCTTACGGTATGGGCCATTGTATATGTATATGACTCAACATCACAATAAATTTACATAGGTTTACAACTAGAAATTTGCGCGCTTTCTGTCATTCTCACACAAAAACATTTCGATTAAATATACTTTTTTCAATATTTAAGATGAGGGAGGTAGTAAACTAAACATTTACTTTTTATTATTTGTGCGCAAAAGAGTCGATAGGCAATCGTTCTGTAGCCAATAATTTCATGTGTGTAAACGTACGTTTGTTTGTTAATTTTTAATTTGTGCGCAATTGAGCATGTAAGTAATCAATCTGTAAGCAATTATATCATGTGTGCAATTCAGCTTGTGTGCAAAAGAACTTGTAGGCAATCGATTTGTAGGCAAAAGGTTTTGCGCGCAAACGATTAGTTGGCAATCAATTTGTAGGTAACTGGGATTCTCCAATTACATCGAGAGTCAATAGAAAAAATTATGAATGTCATTTGCCACACGTTAAACATGTACTGTATACAGGGTGTCCGGTATGAAAGTTAACAGCCGGAAACTGGGGGTAGATTGGGTCAAACCGAGAAAAAAAGTCATGTACCATTTTACAAAATTCGCAATAGTTATTGAGTTATTAATTGTTAAAAATCGGGAGAAGGGATAGACAGCGCGGTGCGCGAGACGTGAGAGCGGCGTGAAAATGGCGTGAAAGTGGCAATGGCAGCAGGAGCAGCGAGCCCCCGCCCACGTCTCCCGCACCGCGCTGTCTATCCCTTCTTCCAATTTTTAACAATGAATAACTCAACAACTATTGCGAAAAAAATTTTGTAAAATGATATAGGACTTTTCTTTTCGGTTTGAACCAATCTACCCCCAGTTTTCGGCTGTTAACTTTCATACCGGACACCCTGTATACAAGTGCATAGATAAAACATAAAAGAAAAGTATACTAACTATAAAAAGCAAGGCTTCTTGATGAATTCTTTAGAAACATAATATACAAAAATACCGTAGTTGCGTAAATGTAAATTAATGATATTTATAGCAGTTTGTCAAAACATATATGTTTAAATAATATTATTGTGTAAAAATATTAATTAAAATTTAATAAATGTTTTAGACAGAAATATTTTTGTTCATTTAAAAAAAGTATATTTCTTAAAATTAACTGATTAATAATATCTTTTTTATATAATACACATAGGAAAATTTGTAATAACAATCATTAATTAAATGATTTTAAGCAAAGACAAGTTGCTTCAAAATACCTTTCTTTATACATGTAAGATTGCCCTCGAATTATTATCATTTATTTCTTTTGAAATAATTGTATTTTCTGTTTTATGAATTATTTATAATAATTAACATAGTTTAATTGCTGTCGTGTCTTTTCAATAAAAGCTATAACTACTCTTATATCTTCGGATATACCTATCTTTCTTTTACTCTTGAAACATACTAACAATAAAAAACATATTAAAAGGCATATTGAAGCATAGTTGATAACCTATGAAACTATAACGACACGGTCAAACGATAATAATTTTTTCAAGATATTTTCTTATAACTCAGCATACATACGGCATATAAATACAAGTTTGCGTTGTTCGTAAATATTATATGTGAGAAGAATCATTTTGTGAGTTTTATAGATATAAACGCGTGTAATCGTTGCATAAGTAATCATCGAAATGGCAATCATCAAAACTCTGTTGACAGTAATTCTATTACTTGTCATTCCTCCAAGCCAAAGTATTCCTCTTGAAGATAATGAAGTGGAAGATTCCGAAGAAATTCAATTTCGTCTACCAAAGTATGTCGTACCCATCCATTATGATATTAAATTAATACTTTATATTGTCGAGAGTAATTTCACTAATGGCGAAGCACACATCGATATCGAAGTGCGCGAACCAACAAACGTTATCGCTTTGCACGCTGTACAACTTATAATAGAAGAATCGCTGACAAAGATAACTCGCAAAGGCGTAGACGACAAGAATTCTAAATCGGAGTATGTCCCAAAGCAGCATGAATATAATGAGCAAACACAAATTTTGACTCTAGACTTAGATGAATCGCTGGATATTGGGACTTACACGCTGCATATTAATTTCATAGGCTTGATACGTCCGCATACGGAACCACATGGATTTTATAGAAGTTTCTACATTGACAACGAAGAGAACAAGATGTAAGTACTTACGCGGTAATTATTTAGTCCTGGCGAAAATTTTTATTCTAAGATTATGTTTAGAACTGTTTATGTAGAGTTTTATCGATGGTTGTATTGTTTATGAAGAGTTTTATTAATGTTTACTGTTGGTAAAACTGAAGCATGTTAAAAACACCTGGTAAATATTTTATAGACATAACATTTTACAGACATTTAGAAAAGTCTAATAGAAATGTTAAAGACTATATAATTAAACAATATTAAAACAATACTAAAAATTTTATTAAAAACGTCCTAAAGACAGTTATGTAACATTGATTTCAGCATGCATCAAAACAATCTTACAACATGTTTCAAACGTTCTGTTCATAGGAAGTTATTAAACATCTTTACAACATAAAGATATAATCATTTAAATACAAATCAAATGTAAGTCAAACACTACTCAAATGATGCTACAGAAATACTTCTTAAATTATTTACGAAACATTGCAAATAATTTCTAAACTTTTGAAAAAATTATTTATAATTAATGTTTTGTCAACATTCATATACATTTTTCTAATATAATAAGAGAAGCATTTTATAAACAAACATATATATTATGTACGAAACATGATTGAACTTTTATAATGATTAATTATATTACGGACAATGTGAAAGATCATTTTAGCAGACAGTGAAAAATACATAGCGTTCCTGCCATTTTAGGTATTTAATCTCTTTAAAATTGTTTTTATTATTTTATTAATTTACACAAAAACTAAAACGTTCTTTCACATTGTCCGCAGTATCGTTAATCAGAGCATTAAAAATTCGATCATGTTTCATATATGTATATAATGCTTATTTATGAGCATTTTCTATGTTATGATAGAAAAATGTTTATGTCATATCGACAAAACATTAATTACAGTTTTCTCAAAAGTTTGGAAATTGTTTGCTGTGTTTCGTAAATGATTTCGAAGTATTTCTGTATTACAAACATTCTAATGTAGTAAGCATCGTATAGTCTTAACTCAAAAATTCTTTATTCAATATCTGTTATACTTTTACAAACGTCCTGCCGGCTCAACGTCTTGCTGGTTCTCGATCTGCGTGACGACTGACTCTCTCCTATCTTCTTCCTCCGTCTCCTCATACTCAATCTATTACGCACCGGGCGCTTTCGCGAAAATAACCACTAGTACGCAAATCTCAGCTAAAAATAATAAAAAGTGACGAATTTTACTCTTATTTTTAAAATAAAGTTGCTAACGCTCCAAACTTCGCTCTAAATTAAATTAAAATTCTAAAGAAAATAAATTCCGGTAATGCCGCTAGAAGTCGCAAGGATTCTACGCTTTCGCGTATGTAAAATCCGTTTCGGAATATATACATAAGTTTACTGTACATCCCTAAGCTAATACAAGCAAGAAAATGATTTTGGAATTTGAGTAACGCGCATCCTTGGCGAAAAAAGTACATTTATTAAAAGTTTATACGATGTTTGCTTAAATGTTGAATAGATGTTTTAACTGAGCTTTAAAACATTTATTAACGTGTTTGTAAGACGAAAATTTAGACGTGGAATTGTTCATGAGATATTCACAGTTATGTTCGACAGATGTTCGAGAAGTATTGTGTGATATTTTCATAATGTTGCAAATGTTTAAAGGATATTTAAGCATAGTACTGTGAAAACATTTCTCAAATATTTGCAACATTCAAAAATTTTGACTTTTTTTGCTATGGGTGCATGAACTTTTTATAAATTTTATTTACATTATATCCGCCATTTTGGATTTTGGAAGACCCAAAAACTTCCAGATACTAACATTTATGAAACTTGGAAAAATTTTTTAAATTATTATCGGCCATATTGGATCCGTGATCTTCAATTTTCAAAATTTGATATCAAATTTGTAATCAGCGACCTCAAAAATCCTTAATTAAAAATTTTTTTAAAATTTGTCACATAAAAAAGTTCATGCATAGAAGACGAAAATGGTCGAAATTTTCGACCATACGATTCATTATATTTGGTCAGCTATTTTAAATTTTGGAAATTTAATTTCACATTAAGATTTAGCGACTCCAAAAACATTAAAGTTTGTATTAGCAGTTCAATTGCTGCACTGCAAAGTTAGATGTTATGAAATATGCGGTTTTTGTCATGAAACACTTTTGGCCTTTTTTATTTTGGCGGATTTTCCATCATTGATCTCAATGGGTTAAATCTTCTTCTTACTAAATATATTATAAGTTAAGATTTAATGAAATTCCACAATATCTTGCGTAGGAGCCTCGCTAATCTTTTAGTCCCAAGTAGTTTTAGTATATTGTAGACTTTTATCATATATTTAGTAAGGCGAAGATTTAATGGAATACCATCATGCCTTGCGTAGGAGGCTGACTAATCTTTTAGTTTTAAGTAGTTTTGATATATTTTAGACTCTTCTGTTTAGTAAGGCAAGGATTTAGTTTTTTATTTATTATTTACTTAAAATTAAAAAGTGAATCTGCTAAAATTGAATACGGTCCATAAAATATATTGGTAAAATCTAATGATATTGAAATTTAAAAGATTCGTCTCATTTAATTTTTTTATTTATAAGTTTTTAATAAAGAGCAAGCGATAGCTAAAACTTCTTGAAGATTACTTAGAAGGGTGACCTTGACAACATATGACAAGAACAAGATTATCGGATGTGGCTTCTCTATATTAAATAATTACCAAATATTTATTGACGTTTATTAATCTGTATGATAAAAAATATTTTTCTAATCTTAATTTATGTATTTCCTTTTATGTTTAAAAATATTTAACATTATAACTGTTCTACCAACGTATATAAAGGACAGAGAAACTTATGTATCGTTAATAAAATTTATATATCGTTTTTGCTACAACAACTATATAACTCAAAATTGACATTTTTGAGTTGCTTGCAAAAGTATGGTAAGAATTCGATATACTGAATAAAGAGCCCATATATAGCTAGATACTTTATTTCTCTACAAACAGTTATTAATATCAAAATCGCATTTAAAAATAATATTACAAAGTTTTAGTAATATAAAATATTCAAACTTATTTTCTGGAAAACATGTCTTTTTGAGTTATGTCATTGTTACAAATGAGCGATATATGGAAATGTTAAACAAAAGAATTGATGGAATACTCTAAATGATTGTGATCATTTTAAGTAATTTTAATTATATTTTCTTTAATTATTCAATTACTAGGAGACTTTGCTTTCTCGCGATAATTACATAATTTATGCACCACTAGAGAAATCTTATGTTCATAAATTGAAGAATACTGTAATGAATTTACAGATGGTTAGCAGCAACACATTTTCAACCAACCGATGCGCGACAAGCGTTTCCGTGTTGGGATGAACCTGCTATAAAAGCGACCTTCAAATTTTCCATAAAGCACTATCCTAATTATACAGCATTATCGAATATGCCATCCACACGATCGGAAGTCGATGCAACCGACGGAAAATTATGGACGTATTTCGAGACAACTCCTATTATGTCCACCAACATATTAGGATTCGTGATCGCAGATTACGATTACATCTCAAATTTAGATGGTAACATTAAAATATGGGGCCCAAAACATCTTCTTTCTAATGCCACATATTCTCTCGATGTTATCGAGAAAGCAACACAGGATTTGGAAAAATTCACCAATAGCACCGTTTCTGTGCCGAAAATGGATCATGTTAGCATTCCACATTATTCAAGTAGAGCCACTGAAAACTGGGGCATGATTGTCTATTTGTGAGTGTATAAATATATTTTTTACTAAAAAAAATTTCTAATTCTTAATTATAATAATAAATGTTTATACACTAGCGATCAAAATTATCACACAGATAAATCATACAAAAAGAATATTGCATGATTTTAAATAAGCCTACCTCCGTCAAAAATGATCGTATTTAAAAAAAATTTTTTTTTGACGCTTAAAGTTTTTACTTTAAAAGGCATTTAGAATATTTTGAATTTATTTTTCTCTTTTCGAATAATCCCTTCAAAAGTAAGAATGCGTCTTGTTTTCCAAAAATTGCTTAGTTTGATCATAGTGGTGGAATGAGTTTTGTTCGCAAATGTTATCACAACCATAAATAAATTTCGATTAATAAATAAATAATTATTATATTCGATAAATAAATTTCGATAAATTTGAACTTTTCCGCGTAAATTAAAAAAAATGAGTGACCTACGATTTTTTTCACGGAGTTATGGCGTTTTGAAATTACCTACACACGCAAACGCACACGCATACGCACACGCTCATGCACACACGCACGCACGCACGCACGCACGCACGCACGCACGCACGCACGCACGCACGCACGCACGCACGCACGCACGCACGCACGCACGCACGCACGCACGCATAGACGGTGTGTCAAATCCAGCAACCTCCTCGTGGTGTGCATCAGGTTTATTAATGCCGGCAGTAAATGCACAAAAATGTATAGGTAATTCCAAACGCCATAAGTCCGTGAAAAAGATTGTACGGCATTCTTTTTTTTTAATTCATACGTAAAGATCCAAATTGTTCGATGATTGTGATAACATTTATGAAAAAATTCATTCCACTCCACGTGGAGTGCATCAAACTATGCAATTTTTTGGGAAACAAAACACATCCTTACTTTTGAAGAGATGGCTCGAAGAGAGAAAGATACATTGAAAATGTCCTAAATATGTATTAAAGTAAAGACTTTAAGGTTTAAAACAAAAAAAATTTTTAGAATACGACCATTTCTGACGGAGTTCGGTTTATTTAAAATCATGCGAAATTTTTGCATAATTTACCTGTGCGACAATTTTTGTTGCCAGTGTATAATTATAGTCAGAGAATGTAGGGAGATATCTCAATTTACATTACACAAAAAAGAAGCTAAAAAAAATATTTGATATATTATTTATTAGAATTAAAATGTGACAAACATTTTGATCTATCATTAAAATCATTTTAAGCATCATAAAAGTTGTAACAATTGGAATCGGTAAAAAAAATAATATAACGTTCACAAATCCTTGCATTAGAGGAAAGTCACCTACAAATACCTACACACCAGTTTTATTTATTAACAATATTTCTTAAACAAAAGCTAAAAATAAAAGTTTGATAGCAGAAATATAAACTAGAAAGTGTCTTCTATCAAATAATATAGTAGTCATTATAATATTACTTCATATTTTGTAAGTAATTAATATTTTTGCAACACATGTCAAAAAGAGTGTCTGAGAAATTGGGCTCCAAAACTACTTATTTAAGGAACATGTATTTAAGATTACAATAAGTGAGGTAAAAGTTGATAACTTTGGTGATACTATCAGATCTATGTTACTATACCTTTTATTCTCACTGAGCAATGTAACATTGTACAACGATTTTACGTTTTAAATTGTATTATGAGAAAAAAGAATATAAAAGAGAAAAAAATAAATAAATTGTTTAACTAAATAGTAAAATATATTTTTATATATTACAAATTAAATTTATAAAATTAAAAGATTAGAACAAACCATTTTGAGAATAAAAGCAATCTTAAACCTATGATCTATTCTCACGAAAAAATGTAAACCGTTTGATGCTACAGGAGCAATTTTATGTTTAAAACTACATTACGAGGCAAATAAATAGATACATACATGTAGAAATAAAACAGTTTTATTAAGCTATAAATATATAAAATGATGTAATATTATTAATATTATCAATACATTCTTCAATACAATAATACATTCTCTATTGTTTAAACTATCAATTTAAGAGAAAATCGTGCAAATTTCATTTTTGCTCTTGAAGAATTCGATTTTATCAGATTTTATATAAAAAAACCACGCGTGTATGAACTAGGAGTTTCTATTTCTTTAATTATCTAAAGAGACCATGTTTTTATCCGTATTCATGCAGTGTAATGTTTAATTTCCGAGAAATAGAGGGGTGCCGCTTTATAGGGTCTGTGCCAGTATTGGCGACTTTCCTCTAAATATTGTAAATAACGTAGTTAGCATATATACGAATAGTGCTTCTTTACAGAGAAAAAGTCAAATGATAAAAACTGCAATTATAAAAATTTCACTAATACTATAATAAGAATACGTATAGTAAGAATGAAAAGAGAAAATAGTTTCTAGTGCGTATATAGAAACTGTAGCATGAGAACTTCTGACATTCTCTGTACTGTCATGTTGAAAAACTGTCACCTCTTTTGTTATTAAATATCGGTTAGCGCGTAAATCAATAAATAAACACGAGAGAACACATTCGCACATACAGAAAAAATGAAGAGAAAAAAAGTAAGGAAACATAGGAAACTGAAGGGCGGAGAATAAATTCAAAATAGAATGATATTCAGGTATAAGTTAATCATTTTGCATCGGTACCATTGTTTATTTAATGAAGCAGATTAACGATTAATATGTACTATCTATAAAACAGTTTTTCATCCAAAATTTTAACATTTTCTCAATCAAATTCATGATTAACTTCTAATTGATAGCAAGAAATGACAGGCAGGCTGTTTATTGATGTTATTGCGATGTTCTTTAACTCTAGTTTTAAGTTGCCTTTTTGTTTGACTTACATATGTCGCCTTATATCTTTACAAAAAATCTTATAAACAACGTCACAACTGTGAGACATTTTATGGAATTAATTTATCTCGAATTTAATAAATTTCTTAAATGAGTGGAAACAAAAATATATGCCAATTAAAAATTGCACTTCTTAATTATTTTTTAGAATTTAAATATTTCCTTCCACTATGAATTTCACGTAAGAAAAATGTATCAGTTTTGTCAAAAAAATACTTCTTTCCGCTTTCCCACCGTTCTCATTCTTATTATTCAAAATGTTTTGCGTCACTCTACTCCTAATGGTAGAAAAAATATAAAAGATACAGGATATTCATTGTTTAAGAGAACCCGGATGATGATCATGTAATACAAGTTATATGCATCTGCGAATATTTTTTTTTTTTTTCTTTATTGTTTCCAAATGTTAAAATTTTTATAACACTAAAAATAATTTAAGGATGGATCAAAATGTTTGTCATATTTTAATTGCAATAAATATTAATTAATTAATTGCAATAAATATTAATAATTAATATTAATTATTTAATTGCAATATATCGATAACGAACACTCTTCGTCGCTTTTTCTTCATCAGTTGATTTATTAATCAATTTAAGTATTTTTTTATTTGGATTAATTATTTGGATTATATCAAAATTAGCACATAAGAAATGTATTTTTATAATTATAATATATTATACATTATATTACATGTTATATTAATTTTTGTATTATTTTTTATAAATATAATGTCATTAATTATATTTTATGAAGATACACACACACACACATACACATTTTCTCTAAATTGGACTTTTATGATTATTAAGGCGATGCTGGAGTGACGCTCGAACTTGATCGAAGTCAATAATGTAGGCCGAAATTCTAAGCTATAATATTATAAATTATCAAATTGGCTTTACAGAATACAAAATCCTTTTGCAGGATTAAAGTACACGCAGAAATGAACCATATGAAGTATCGCGCGAGTACGTGTGACTCGAAATTTTTGCAAGCATGACACTTTTTGCTCTACTATATCGACTTTTTGCACGCATGTCAGCATAAATTTTCGTCGAACGAGTACGTCTTATTTATCAAATTTTCTAAATTTCTAATTTTATTCATTCGATAGTGTTTGTTTGCGTTTTCTACGTGTCTGGAAATTCGAATTTCGTGAATACAAACTGCAGATCTTCTATACCAAGCAAATATTATTACGATGTGAGAGCTTCAGGCGCCATTTTCGACTAAGAAATGATAAAAATACTGTAAATTAAAAATTTTTTTCCGTTTTCGACATAAACTCTGCAATCCAGACTGAATTTAATGCTTATGCTTTAATTCTGGAGAAGGATTTCCTAATCTACAAAACCAATAAAAAGATTTTATGTGACAAAAATTGTTGTGTTTAGTCGGTAAAATTGCAGGGCTTCAGCATCGCCTTAAAATAAATACTTTAATTATGTGTCCGATAATTAAAAAATATTTAATTAAAAAAAGAAAAAATAAAGATAAATAATAATAGTTTAAATTATATACAGGATGTCCCAGAATTGTGGCATAAATTTTTGTGAGCAGATAGAGCGAACAAAACTGAGTTCAAAAGTTCTTTACCATTTTGCAATTTTCGCAATAGTTAACGAGATATTAATGATTAAAAATCGCCGTATTAGCCCGGCCTACCACCGAATACAAGCGCGCAGCGAAATATGACCGCCCAGCGTCATTGTTTCCAAGATCGCGAGGAGTTGTTTTCTACAAATGGCAAAAAACAGGGGGACAATCGCAGCTCAAAATCGCCTCTTTTAGGCATTGCCGCGTATAGTAAATTCCTCGCGATCTTGGTAACAAGGACGCAATAAGGCTATCGCACACAAAATTGCATAGCCGCATATGCATAGCATAAAATCGTCAAGACCAATGAGCATTAAGCATAAATCAATATGGCGACTTTATGCTTGACGTTTATTGGTCCAGACAGTCTTGTGCTATGCATATTGACTCGCATTCGAACCGTCGACCTGCACACATCGTCGACTGTCGCTCTCGGCCGCATTCCTGAACCACGTGTCTTTTCTCACTTTCTTTATTTCTCTTTCTGCATTTTCGCGGTAGTCTATTGCAATTATTTTCTCAGTTTTTATATATCGATTATATAATCCGATTGCGGCAGTCGTGATGGTTCTCTTCTTCTCATAGTGCTGTACATATTTTATCTGTGGTACGATATTGCGTGTGTCATCTCGAATCCGTGGCGTGCCTCCTGGAAGTGACTACTCTCTCTGTGTGCGACCGAGCATGTGCATGAAATTTGTTTCTTAAGCATTTCAATTACTTCACGACCGTTGACGAATTTTTAATCTTGTCACTTTCAGGGCTCTGTTTTCAGCGTTGCTTATATTTTTCGTCTTTGTTACTATCTCAGTTTGCCCTTGCCTATCATGTACAAACAGCATGAGTCAACCGACTTGTTTCAAGTGTAAGCGATTTCTCGCGCGAACTCGAATATGCACATACTGCAAATCCGACAACACGATTCCCCCTGTTCCCCCTGCGAACGCCTCTATCCGGATTAGTGAGTCTGACCGCCGGTCGTCTCTGGGTGCTGCCTGCGGATCGGACAATTCCTCTGACCTTGCTGAAATCAAGGCCACGTTAACCGCCGTATCAATTATTATGGCCTCACTGGATACACGAATGGCTAGCCTTGAGGCCGTCCTCGCAACCCTCGGCTCTAGGATGGATGATCTGGAAGGTCTCTTCCACCGGATCAGTGAGGTGGAGGGCAAGATGGAGCGCATTATATCGGCGATGGATGGTCTGACCGCCAAATTCGAATCTCTGTCCGCCCGTTGCGTTGCCCTGCAGGAGCGCTGCGATCGACTTGATCGTAATGACAGTTCCTGTACAACGAATGGACCTGCCTTTCCTCCTGGTATCGCTACCCGTTTTGAGAGTTTAATTGAGGAGCAGAGGGATCGTGAGCTCATTGTCTTCGGATTACCGACCCTCCCGTCTGAGAACTGCGCCGGAATTGTCTCGCGCATTGCGGCTTCTCTCGACACGGTGCTACCGAGGTTCGAGGTTGTTCGGGCCTTCAGGATTGCCGGCCGTGACTCATTCTCTAGACCTATTGTGGTAAAATTGGCAACTATTGCCAAAACAAACGAACTGCTGGCCAAGTTTCGCCGTCGCTCTACCTTCGTGGCCTCTGAAGTTTGTAACTTGGCAGCCTTCGAAAATTTCTCTGCATGAGCGATCTACGGCTTCTGAGCGCCGGTTGTTGTCTAATGCTCGTGCGACTGCCGGGCTCCATGAAATTCATTTCGTATGGATGAGAAGAGGAACAACATATTTCCGTGTTGCTGAGGGGTGCCCCTCGCATCGTTACACTACAAGCGAGGCTATGGTGGTTGCTGCTCAGGCGTCATCTCCTTCCTCAGTGCCTGGTTCTTCTTCACTTATTTATCCTCCGTCTGACGTCGCCTCATCTGCAAATAATTGACTGCGTTCAAGTGTGCGTTATGTAGCTCCGGATGCGGTGAGCGGCTCCCGTCGCGATCTTTTTCGTTCTGCTCACGTCAATGCGCGGTCTCTCATGCCTCATTTCTCCGGCGTCAAAGACCTAATAGCTCTTTACCAGCTTGACATGCTGGCTGTTAGCGAGACGTGGCTCCGTGACTCGGTAGACTCGCGTCTCATAACCATTGACAGCTTTCGTTGTCTCCATGCTGATCGAGCGTACGGCTCCCGCGGCGGTGAAGTGGCTCTATATTTCAGGAACTTGTTCCCATTTTCGAAAATTAATCTTCCAAATCCCCCTCCTGGCTCATGCACCGATATTGTCGCGGTTACTCTTTTCATGAGACGACAGCGTCTTGCTATTCTAGTCGTCTATCGTCCACCAACCTCGCCGTTTTCCGATTTTGACTTCATTGAGTCATGTTTGAGCCACGTCTCACGTATATCAGGGTCTATCTTATGTTTAGGCGACCTTAATGTTGACATACTTCGCCCTGATGATCGTAATACCATCCACATGCTTGATTTATTGAGGCTCTTTTCTCTGGCGCAGCTCATTAATAGTCCGACGCGGCTGACGCGAACTTCCGCGACGATTCTCGACCTGATCTTAGCTTCGAGTGATCTTAGTGTCGTTGACTTTGGGGTCGTGGATTCACTCAGCGTCAGTGACCACCTAATAGTGCGTTGAGAGTGTCTAGACCTGCTCTTCAGGGTCGTATCTTCATGTCTCGCGATTTTCGCTCTGTTCAAATTGATGAGCTTGAGTTGCAACTGAACTCGATAAACTAGTCACTTCTCTATGAGGCTTCGCATGTCGACGCGGGGGGTTCTTTTTCACAGCCTCGATACTATGTGTTTTTGATCACCTTGCGCCTATCAAATGTAAACGCACTTCCAGATCTCGCGCTCCATGGTTGAATGCGGCCATTCGTAAAATGATGGCGCTAAAACGTAACGCCCTTTGTAGATATCGGAATACTCGTGCGGCTGCTGACTGGCAGAGATATAAGTATCTACGTAATGATCTAACATACGCTATTCGGCGGGAGAAAAAATCATATCTTCTCTTCTCGCTTTCCCCTTCCTCCTCTCGCCAGTTTTGGCGTAATCTATCTGTTCTTGGTAGCTCCCGTTCTTCTTCCTGCTCTCTCTCTCTCCGCAATTCCTCGATCCCTCCCTCTTTAATAATCATTTTATCGACTCACTTCCAGACTCTTCACCGTCGTCCTCCATGTTGGATCATTTCCAGTTATCTTCCCCATCTACTCTTGATGAATTTAACTTCTCCCCTGTCTCTTCTACGGATATCTACCACGTCCTCAAACATATTCGACTTACTTCCTCCGGTCCCTTTGATCTCT
>JAJVSH010000135.1:43875-91629 GCA_021460005.1 Tetramorium alpestre
AAATTCCGTGCCTCCTTTTCTTACTCAGCAGTATATCACTACAACCAGCTCCCTTCCTCGATCAAGTCTTCCCCATCCTTACTTTCCTTTCGTTACTCTATTACCAGATATATTTCTGCTCGCGAGTCCTGCGTTGTATCGACTCAATCACAATAACTTGATTATTTTTGCGCTCTTACTGTCGTATGCGCTCGGTTTGCTATCTCTTCCAGTCTACCACTTTGATATGTACAGCACTAACTCTTCAACTGTTATTCATATTTATATTACACGTTCATATTGATTTATCATTACTTATTATTTCTTTTTCTGAATTTTTATTATCTTTATTCTTATATCTTTCTTCTTTATTTCGTGTATCTATTTTCTATGTACTTACATGTATTCTGGACATTGTAACAACTCTCTAGTTGATGCCTCTCCTTTTTGCTTTTGNAAATAAACTATATTATTATTATTATTATTATATGCAGCTATGCAAATTTTGTGTGCGTAGCCCATAGCCTTTATGCATAATGTATAAGACATAACGCATAAGAGACTAAACCAATTAGGGTCCTTCATTTCTCTCTCCAGGATGGAAATAAAGAACTCTGATTGGTTGATTTCCTTATGCGTTATGTATTATGCGTTATGCAAAAGTCTGCGGCCTTTATTCGTATGATTTTAACGATTAATAAATCGATTAATGTTGCGCCATTCGTAAAATGGTATAAGACTTTTCCATTCAATGTAATGTAACCATCGACATATAGAATGGACCGCTGATGGCAGTGGAAGGGGTAATCGCACGCGTAGAGAGAGAGGCAGATAATATGAGGTAACATTCATATCTTTTCATCTCTTTCTACTAAAAACCTGATTAGACGTTCGTTTCCTGCTTGGAAAAGAGATGGAACGTTACCTCATATTATCTGCCTCTTACTCTGCGCGTGCGGCCTCCCTTCCACTGTCATCAGCGGTCCATTCTATATGTCGATGAATGTAACCCATCGACGGATTACAATGGCCATTCATTGTGAGGGGGATACCTTGTATAATATAATAATATTTAAAATATATTAAGATTTTTAATTGTATGTGAAAATGTTAAGACCATGGATACTCTTTGACAACAAAAATCCAAACTCAATAAACAAATTATGGGATATTTGGACAATCACTCATGAACTAGCGCATCAGTGGTTCGGAAATTTAGTTAGCCCAATTTGGTGGAAGTATCTTTGGTTGAGCGAAGGCATATCGACTTATTTGAAATTCCTCATTACTGACAAGGTATTAGCAGATTGTACAATTAAGACATATACATATATATTCATCTTTTCAATAATGTTGGTTTTCTCAGTTTCTTAAAGAAAAACGAATAATGGATTTTGCCGTTGTGGATCAACAAGAATCTATGCTAAAAAGAGATTCTTCTGCCTTCGATCCGATTCACATAAACATTACTAGTCACCTAAATGTTCGTAAAGCGTACTCTAGCAATACGTACTTAAAAGGTAAAAAATTTGAATACATTGATTATATTGTTGCGCCCTCGGAGGAGAATCGCTCCGACGCGTGAGCGTGCTCGCGGGCACTCGCGGACTCGCGGAAATGAACAACGCGGACTTATGGAATAACAGAAACGATTTATTGAAATAGTAATACACGGCTCGTAAGACACGTCAACTGTCAGCGGCGGCTCAGGACGTAATCTGAAGGGCGACCAGAATCAACAATTCTGGTCGCTAGGAGAGAATGCGCTTCGTTTCTTCTAGGATCAGCGGCGCAATTCAGCCCAATATACATATAGGGTCGTTCCAGCGCGGGCGCAACAATATTATATTACATTAGTACTCAAATATAATAATATTTATAAAATTGTTATAATAATATTCTGACAAATAGAAGATCTTATTATATAATTTAAATGCAATACAATATATAAAAAGATCTATTTTTCCATTATGAATATCAAAAAAATAAAAAGACAATAAATTAATTAAATTTATGCAATCTTTGTGCAATATAACAATTTATTTATTTCAAGTAATCTATTCAACGTATTCGTCATCATGATAGTCATCCATATTCGGCATTGAATTCATTTATGTCACGCTGCGGCGCCGGTCACCGGTGACCGTCACCTGATAAATGTTTGTTGAGATATTTAAAATATCAATCATTTGTTGCAATTATTTATTTGCACAAAATTTTATTTTTGATTTAAATATCTGGTGTAAACAAAAAACAACATAAAATATACTTGAATATGTTAAATGTCAAAGACTTAGAATTAAATTATAATAAGTTTTAATTTAGACTAAAAATGTAAACTAATACAAGTACTATTTTACTTTTATATACTATGAATATACGTATATTGGTTTATTTAAAAAAAATTGTATATCGCTTTTTCCTTCTAGCTGCTCTTCTAATGCGAATGGCATCACATTTTTTGAGAGAAGATGTGTTTCGAAACGGTTTGCTACAATATCTTCAAGAACAGTTAGTAACACGAAATTTTTGAGAATATTCATTATTTTATTACAATCTTTTTTACATGAAAAAAATAAATTTATATTGAATTAAATATTGAAAATATTAACAATTTTTAAATATACACAAATCATGTTTGATTTCTAGTGAATATAGCAGCGCTACACCCGATGATTTATGGAAAGCGTTACAAGACGCTCTCGATGAGTCAGATGTACCGCATGACGATTTTAATGTGAAAGAAGTAATGGATACTTGGTTCGAACAGGCAGGATATCCTCTCGTTACGGTCAATCGAGATTATGCTACAGGGGAAATTAAAGTGCATCAAGAAAGTATTAACTATTGGACAGAAATAAATGAGGACGGAAATAATAATACCTGGTGGATTCCTTTAAATTTTGCAACGCAAAGTAACTTGGATTTTTCATCTACATTGGCCACGCATTGGCTAAAACCACACAATAAAATTGTAACAATCGAAGGAGTGGACATTAATGACTGGATTATTGTAAATAAGCATTTAACAGGTAAATATATCCTAAATTATATATGTATTGTATATTAAGTAGGGGAGACCGGAACAAGTTGGCACACTTTTTATATTTTATATTTTTTTCTTCTTTGCTTTACAATATTTTATGCTTTACATTGTTTTATGTTTATTTTTAATACAATTTGAAAATACAATTCTTCGATAACAGAAGAAAATACATGTATATTGAAAAATTTGAAAATAAATTTCTAGAGGAAATCCGTTTTATCTTTGAAGATGTCTATTGAGCCAATTTGCTCTGTTAACGATCCTAATAGCCAAGTCTGCTAAAGGCAGAGTTTGCAAATTGTATGCTGTAAGTTACGCTATAATAACACAGTACAACAAGAAAATCTGCGGCAGTCGGGAATGACATTTTTTAGTAAATTTGAGATCGCTGAATTCAAATCTGGCCATAAAAATAGCGTATCACGTCAGGTTTCGAGATATCCTAACCTAAAAGTGCAAAAAATGATATTTTTAGGCATATTTAACTATTTATAGAGAGTGCAGCAATTTTTTGTCAACATTCATACCCATTTTACAATAAAGTACTATTATTTACCTTTTAAATCGATTTTGGTTTATCCCGATCCGATTTTTTTTCGCTGAGATGTAGCAAATTGAATTTCTAGGTTTCTCAAAGCGAAACAGTCGTAGTCAGAAATGTCGCAAAAATCGAAACTTCTGAGAGAAAGTTTAAGTCTGCGCTACACCAATGTGTTTTTAGTTGTCACTTGTTTTTTTACATTTTTCACACTTTGTAGATGACAGTTGAAAGACAACATACTACACTGTTGCAAGTGTAGACTTCTATTATAAGATTTTCGAAGCCTCATTTGAGTATTAACCCTCCTATGCGGCATTCATTATAAAAGTTATAAAATTATGCTCACTTGTTTTTTTGTCAATGTAAACTTTTTGAATGACATTCCTACGAATAACAAAGTTTTCTAACATCCTAATGTATATTGTATGCACTATCTTGTATTGAAAAATCTAAAAATTCAATTTGTTATATCTCAGCGAAAGAAAATCGGATCGGGACAAACCAAAATCGATTTGAAAGGTAAATAATAGTACTTTATTGTAAAATGGGTATGAATGTTGACAAAAAATTGCTGCACACTCTATAAATAGTTGAATATGGCTAAAAACGTCATTTTTTGCACTTTTAGGTTAGGATATCTCGAAAACCTGACGTGATACACTATTTTTAAGGCCAGATTTGAATTCAGCGACCTCAAATTTACTAAAAAATATCATTCCCGATAGCCGCAGGAAGAAAAAGTGATTTTTTGTCGGACTGTATAATTTTTACAGTAGTGAAGCACTATCTGCCTATCAGATAAAGCGCTTAGAAATGAAACAGAAATGTAATAAAGTCTGCAATACGATATGATGGCAGAAATGCGGCAAAAATTGGACACAGCTTACCAGCATGTATAGAATAAATTTCAAGCATTATATTATATGCTGACATATCATAACAGCAGATCATGCTCGATTTCTGCTCCTCATCTGCTGTCGGTAATTGATATTGCAGACTTTGTTTAATATTAGCTGCATTTTTAACGATACTTTGTGCAACACGCCATGTTTCATTTCTGCTGCGTTTCATACTGTTATGTTGTGGCAGCAGATAGTACTGCCAGAAGATAAGCATAATACGGACGCAGTGGACAGGAATCTGTTCAATATTCATGCTTCGTATGCTGGCATATTGCCAACATTCTGCTAACATTTGGCTATTAGGAGAGTGGGGGTATAATGGCACATAATATGGATCAGTTGGTTTTTCTTTTATAATTTTGCATTGGAATTTTATAAAAACAAAAAGAATAAAATAATAAGTAACAAATAAGTTAAATATAAATATAATGAACTTATGACTTAATTTAAGCTAATTTAACTTGTAAGCTGTTTAGCGCATAATACAAAAATACACAGCATATCCTAACCTAAAAGTGAAAGCACGTCATCCAATAATAAGAGAAATAATTGGGCTGTTCTTCCGAAAACGTCCATGCTCGGATTTCAATAAAGTTTTGAAAATAGGTTCCTTTTACATAAAAACAATGTTTAAGAAAAGGATTTTTGGCGACTCAAAAATTAAAGCACTTTTTTAATATATTAAAATTGAGGTTGTTCGGTTAAGATTATGCAACCTCCCCCGGGGGAGGGGGATGGGTATTCTATATTGTAGTATTTGATGAAAGAAGTTCAGTAGTAGAATTCTTTTTTGTTAACTCTCATTCGTTTGACCTTGAGAACAAAAATGTGAGATATTCTAAAAATTTAATTTTGTTAAATTTTAATTTTCTTTTCTGGAAGGAGGGGGGACGGTACCTTACAATTTTTTTCACGCGAAGCTACTCCCACCCCACCCGCCCCGTGTGTCGGGGCGAAACTAGGTCTACGATTGTATGGTTCAACATGGGTTTGCAACTTTTCACGCGACTATAATATACTTTTTTAGAAATATATTATATTATATTTTTCGTTTTCAAGATCAAACGAATGAGAGTTAACAAAAAAGAATTTTATCCCTGAACTTCTCTCATCAAATACTACGATATACAGAGTGTCCCAGAATTGTGGCATAAATTTTCATGAGCAGGTAGAGCGAACGAAACTGAATCGAAAAGTCTTCTACCATTTTGCAATTTTCGCAATAGTTAACGAGATATTAATGATTAAAAATAGCCGTATTAGTCCTGCCTACCGCCGAATACAAGCGAGATACGACCGCCCAGCGTCATTGTTACCAAGACCGCGAGGAGCTGTTTTCTACAAATGGCAAAGAACAGGGGGACAATCTCAGCTCAAAACCGTCGCTTTAGGCATTGCCGCGTGTAGTAAACAACTCCTCGCGATCTTGGTAACAATGACGCTGGGCGGTCGTATCTCGCTGCGCGCTTGTATTTGGCGGAGGGCTGGGCTAATACGGCGATTTTTAATCATTAATATCTCGTTAACTATTGCAAAAATTGCAAAATAGTAGAGAACTTTTCGACTCAGTTTCGTCCGCTCTACCTGCTCACGAAAATTTATGCCACAATTCTGGGACACCCTGTAGAGTACCCCTCCCCCTTTCCCAGGGTGGAAGGAGTGCGTAACCTTAACCGAGAAACCTCAACTTTAATATGTTAAAAAAAGTGCTTTAATTTTTGAGTCACCAAAAATCCTTTTCCTAAACATTGTTTTTATGTAAAAAGAACCTATTTTCAAAACTTTATTGAAATCCGAGTATGGACGTTTTCGGAAGTTTCGCCAATAATTGATCAAATCGATGTCGAATGGATGTTTTTTTATGTCGAAAAGGCATTAATTTGATACCGATTAGATGTTTTTTTGATTATCATTTTTCGCTGGGCATGCAGCGCCATGAGTTCAAACATTTTGTCCCATTTGTCTCATTCTTTTCGTGTCAACTTACTCCAAAGGTAGTTTTATTAAACAAGAAGATGACAGAAATTATAATTTAATCTGCTACATAAATAAAAAAATTTATTTAAATAATAATAACTTTTTCATTGGTATATTACATTATATCAGAAAATAATGAAATGATATAAAGTTAAGTTCTTTCGGAACATATGTATAAAACATATGATATGAAGATATATTATTGAAAAATTCGTTAGAATGTAGTCAACTAAATAAATTTTCTAACTGTGACGGTAACCAGCATCAAAAAATTACATAATAAATAAATACATAAATTAATTTAAAAATATTAAAGAGATTATTTAATTAATTGATTCTATTCTTATTAAAAAGGCTTTTATCGTGTAAATTACGATGCAAACAATTGGAAACAAATCGCTGTTTTTCTCAATTCTGACAATTACGACAAGATTCCGGTTCTGAACCGTGCACAAATTTTGAATGATGCTCATTACATGATGATGAATGAACGGCTTGATCTTGCTACTTTCATCGAAATTATAAATTATTTATCTCGCGAAACTGATATTGCACCATGGTACGGAGCATTTGAAATCCTTCAGAAATTAAATGACTACTTGATATTGCCTGAAGGAAAAACGATCATTAAGGTAAATATATAACAATCTACCACGATATTATTAAAAGTAAATAATTTGATTTAATAATTTGAATGAAGAAAAGATATTTATATTTTTTTATTTTTATTTTTCTATTTTGGAAAGTATTAATTAAACCTACCATTTAAAAAATTGTTGCTATTAGAGAAAAAACAAGTTAAAAGAAATTTCTTAAAATACGTCTTTAATGTATGAGTTGCTTAATTATTATAAAACGTTATATTTTTAGCCATATTTATCAAACTTGATTCGTAAATTATTAGAGAAAATTAATTTTGAGGAGAATCCTGATGATAATGTTTTGACTGTATCTGTCAGAACCTCTTTGTATAAATATGATTGTACATATGAACTGGTGAACTGTCGAACTAAAATTACTGCTAAATTACTTGCATATGTGGAAGACCCAATCGCAAACCAGTAAGATACATGCACTTGAAAAAAATTGCTTTATTTGAATCTTATCATATACATATATGAAAGCTATTTTCAACCATTTTCAACAGAGAAACAATTTGTTTACAAAATATTACCAAAATCTGAATTATTATTATATGATATTTAATCCAATGAGTCATAATTTTTCGCTTGATTTTGAGAAATATATACATATAATGTTAATTCTATTGATTTAACATGTTTGTAATATAATATATTGTTTAAAAATTAACATATATAATTATTAATATCGTTCAATTTTGATTGAAATTATTGATTATTTTATTAAACAATAAAATGACATAAATTATAATTTAATCTGCTACATAAATAAAAAAAATTTATTTAAATAATAATTTTTTCATTGGCATATTACATTTTATTAAAAAATAATGAAATGATAAGAAAGCATTTTTTAATATATATATAAATTTTTGATCAAATTATTTTTAATGATTCTAATTTTACTTTAGACCATCACCCGATCAAAAAGATTTGTTTTGCTTTGGCCTGATAAATGCAAATGAGTCTGTCTGGGATCAATTTATTCAAATTGATCACACAACTTTAGGATTTTATATGTTTCTTGGTTGTACGGAGAATTCCCACATCATTGAAAAGCATTTAAATTCCCTTTCTGATAATACAGAAAAGAACCATTATACATTTCTTTTTTATAACATGATCAACACTTTGTCAAATATAGATACAGCAATTGAATTTCTCATCAATAATTATGAAAAAATAGCTAAACAGTAAGTAGAATCATGTTGTGTTACTTAATTAAAATTGTGTATTGTAATTGAATCATACAATATAATTATATTACAATAATAAAAAAAAAATTATTTAAATATATGATACTTTTAATTTATAAAAATTTATATTAATATATCAAAATTTATATTAATATTTATCTCCTAAGATATACAGGGTGTTCTAAAATTAACACATATCCTCTTAATTAAGACTTAATGGCTGTTTTCTCAAAACATTTCAAGACGAAAATCTTAATACAAAAATGTCTAAACTACAATAGGTTTTTAATAAGAAGCAATTATATTTCACGAATGGCAAGGCTGAGGTTCTGCACGCTAAGGCACGGCAACAAGTATTAAAAGTGTTTCCATGAATGTCGTTCTTTTTTATGATATTGTGATTATTGTGTAAATTTATATTGTTTTCTCGCATTTCAGCACATTGTATTAATATATTCTTTAATAACTAATAAATGTAAGAATTAAAGATATTTTTAAAAAATAATTCAATTAAAATTTGTGACATGTTTCAATTTCAGCTGTCAAAGGTCGATCAATATTACGTACAATGAAGATGGTTACTATTCTATTTATCATTTTGCCCTGCTTGAGCGCACGAAATCTCAGCCCTGTAAAATACAATATAATCGCTTCCCATTTAAAAACTATTGTAACTTCGTGTTGACCGTGGCCAGCTGAATGCTCTCTTTCTCGGGAGTTTGAGAGGATACGGGATAAAATAACGCAGTCGTTTACCCCTTGTATGCAGTTCAATATGTGATATCTTTAATCTTAGCACCTGTGATACAAGCTATCTCAAGAAACGGTTGAGAGCGAAAGGTAAAGAAGGAGAAGGAAAAATAGCCTCGATAGTAATTGGTCTAGGGGAGAAAAGATGTCGTCGGTGTACAGCGCCACGACGAATACTTCAACACTTCAACATTTTTGTATTTGGATTTTCGTCTTGAAATGTTCTAGTCAATATCTGCCATTAAGAAAATATACGGTAATTTTAGGATATCTTGTATATTAAATTCATATTTAATATATATTCTGTAATATACAGGATATATTTAATATATATCCTGTATATTAAAGTCATATTTAATAATAATCAAATAAATTTGTAATGTATTTTACAGTATAGATATTTCATACACTCTTCGTAATATGATAATGAATAGTATCGGAGAAGATCAAATTAACAAGGTTAGATAATATCATTATTTAACATTTATAATTTATTTCTTTAAGGCTATTATATCTATACAATTGTAAAATATTTCCGTATGTTATATTACAGATAAAAACATTTGCTGAACAACACAAAATCGATATACAAAAGTATTTACAGGACAGAGAAGAAATGCTAGTAAAAATGAAAGATAAGTTATCAAAAGTTCGTAGCATTTTGGAAAACACACAATCCATCGACATGTGAAACATATGAGACATATTAATATATTGTAATTAATTATTATTTAATTGTATCGGATTCATGTTTATTATTCATGTTTCAATAAAATGAATATACAAATTGTAAATACCTATATTTAAAAAAAAAAAATTATTCTAATGTAACACACATTATTTTGTATGTTATATTAATATTATTAAAAAACATTCTGCACAACAATTCATAATTCATCCATCATTATTTTTAGAATTTAAAACATTTTAAATATATTATGTATATACATTGTCAAAAAAATATGGCATCAAAACATTATAGGCGAAATTAAGTAAAATTTAAAAGAGCATAATTTAGTGAAAAATTATTGTACAAATATTTTTTTAATTTGAAGAGTAAAGTGTTTACTGTAAGAAATAATTTTTCTATTTTTGTCTTACATCATCTTTACTCCGCTATTCTCGTAAATGGAACACGTGTTTTTAATCTCAAAAATTGCATAATTCAGCGGGATGGACAGAATTAGTCAAATTTTTTCGGTAAGTTTTATTTACAGAAATAAAGATTTATCTTTCTCCTTCAAATTAAGAAAAATAGTTATATGTACGATTTTTTTTTAAAGAAAGATACAATGTTTCAAAATTATTCGTGCATTTTCGTCATTTACCGCCGGCATTGGTATTACCCGATGTGTACCACGAGGAGGTTGCCGGTCGGATTTTGCATATCGTGTGTGTGTGTGCGTGCATGCGTGTGTGCGTGCGTGCGTACGTGGATGTATAATGTGTTATATTATGTGTAATTGTGTAAATATGCGTGTAAATGTTAAAAATGCAATTTTGTAATTTAATGTCGAGTATTATTTCCTCTAGATGTGTTATTACCTCTGCTAGCCGCTTGCGATGCAGACTCTTATGTCCTCCTGAGGAATTTCATTTCAGATTTGGATCAATGCTTCCTGCAACTCTTTTAAATTGGCTGGTGATCTTGCCAGATCTATTAATCTCCGACTTATCAAGTCCCAGACGTGTTCGATAGGATTCAAATCTGGGCTCATTAGAGAATGCGCAAGCAGTCTAAAGAAGTTTTCTGTTATGAATTCTCGCGTGATAACTACAATGTGCGGGCGTGCATTATCGTGCATAAGAATAAAATTTCTCCCTATTCGACGATTCATTGCAAGGACATGAGGTTGTAAAATATCCTCTATGTATCGTATTGCTGTTACTTCTGGTGGTGGTAGAACAACAAGATCTGTGCGTAAATCCGTTGTTATTCCTCTCCAGACCATTACAGACCTGCCGTTGTGGGTTTGCACAGGAGCAACACATGATGCATTGAAGCATTGTCCACGACGATGCCAAACTCGAATTCGTCCATCGCAATCAAATAGACAAAATCTAGATTCGTCAGTGAATAAGACATTACATCATTTCTTGATAGCGAGTCCAGATGCGGGAAACAGCCGACGGTTGATGCCGATTCGTCTTGCGACGTATTTTTGCGTGAAGCCTTCTCTTAGCAGCGACACGTTTTAAGCACATTGAATCTCATTTACTAGTCGCATTTTTACGTCTTCGCTCTTTTCTATCACGAGGACTAAAAGCTCGAGGAGACACACGTTTTGACGACTTTTAGCTTTTTAACTTGGCGTATCTTTATATCGATTGTTGTTGATTGTCAGTTGTTATTTGACTGTCGTGAGAATACAACTGTGCATCGCCAGTATCGAGTGAAATTAGCGCATAATGAATAATGTTTTGAGTTTCATTCATTAGACAATAAACCAATGATAGACAGTGTTATTCATGGATGAATCAAGATTCTCCTTATTTTCAAATGATGGAAGAATGCATGTATGGCGCCATCGAGGACAGCGATTTCACGCAGATTGTATCGAACCCCAATTTTAACATTCAATGGTGGTTCAGTGATGGTTTGGGGAGGCATATCGTAGAATATTCGCACCAACTTAGTAATTCCGCTACCTCCGCTTAACACACAGCGTTATATCGAAATTTTACGATAACATGTTATTCCACAACGCCATGCTTTAGGACAAAGATTTTTTTATGCAAGCTAATGTAAGGCCTCATATTGTTCGAATCACGCAACGTTTTCTTCAGGAAAATAACATCAATATTCTTCCGTATCCAGCTATGAGCCCTGAACTAAATCCCATAGAACACGTTTGGGACATGTTATCTAGGAGAATAAGAAAACTCCCTCGTCAACCACAGAATCATAGAGATCTAACCACTGTTCTGAGACAAGTTTTGCAAGACGTACCTCAACATGAGATAAGGTGTTGCATCAACATGCGGCAATGATTGCAATCCGTAATAAGCAGCAGAGGTGGAAACACTCAATATTAAAAAACAAAAAGCAGGAGACAATCGTTAAATACCGTGGAAATGACGAATTACCGAAACACACACGCACACATGCACACATATTGAAGCATAAATCCGACTGTGTAACCTTCTCGTGGTATGCTTTGGATAATGCTAATGCCGATGGTGTTTTTCTCAAATTTTGATAAAAACAAAAAATCTTTGATAAAAATTTTTTCCGGTTTTTATTGGCACTTATGTTCAATTTGTTGTCAGAACAATAATTTTCTATCGTCTGTTGGAACGTTTCTCTTTTTCTTTTTATTTTTACTAAAGTTAATCAATTTCGTACATTTTGCCCCATACAATAGCCATGAAGAAAATATCACAACTACGTGGCAATTTTTCTTCGAATTTAAAGTATACATAAAGCTTCAAAAAAAATCGTAAAGATAAAAATTTTATTGTATATACTCAATACATTTGTTTTTGGGATAAATAAAAAACTGAAAAAATTACAAATTTTTATCAATATCTTCAACTGAATTTTTAATATGTCTACAATATTAAGAATTTTATCAATATTTTCAACTGAATTTTTAATGTGTCTACAATATTAAGAAAAAATTTGCAGTTATACTATTCGAGGAAAGTTTCACCTTTAAAAATCTATTTTATGAATTGCTGTACGACTATTTTTAGCGGAGTTATGAGCAATCAAAGTCAAAATGCTCATTTTTTTCTTTAATCCTTGAGAACTCGGAAATAAAAAAATTGTAGAACAGTTCATAAAAAAAAGAAAATTGTAGAGAAAACTCCAATCTTTCACGCGGTAAAGTCGAAAATTTCCTTCGATTTTTTGTATCGCTCGTGACACGTCTTAAAGTGATAAGTGAAAATTTTTTGTCCAGCTTGTTGTTTTCGGTGTGTAAAAGTTACAAAAATAATAGGAACGTAAAAATCATATAGCTCGTTCAAAAGTAGAGATTTCAAACTTTAAAATGCTTTTTTTATTTGCATTTTGATAACTTTTAACAAAGTTACAATTGTTTGAAATTTGCCCATTTTTTGAGTAAATTTCGGGTGTCTACTTAATTCTTTTGAGGAGTGTAAATTAATAATAAAATAATATAATATAATACAATATAATATACTAAAATATGTAGCTGTAATATTTTTACACAGTTTAATATCTTTGCTCTAATGTTTTTCCAGACCTCTTATACATTCCGTAAAATGGAATTTATCTAAATCAGAGAAATAGTTAATATTTATAACATTACCGCAGAATTTGATAAAAATTTCTTCCCAAATGGCGATTTTTTTAAACTTGAGAACGGAAAAAATCGTCGGAAAAAATCCGGAAAGATACAGTGGATTCCGAAGCCTCATCAGCAAATGGGGCAACCATCGTGCGCTTAATTTTCTTGTATTTAAATTTTCGCGTAGGATAGCTTATACATGTTTAGAAGAGTAAATGTATTAATATTTTGATCAAGCAAAAATATTACAATGCGTATCTTACCTAAACCATTTGAACATGACAGATGATGCTTGACGCTTATGCAGGTCAAAGCACGATCATGTGATGCAATTTTATCGCCATAACACGTATCATATTTGAGATATCACTAGTATGTCATTTTACCCATATATGTAATTTTGTCCATATTTCCCTTACACATTAGAAAATTTGTGATAACAGTCATTAATTAAATGATTTTAAGACAAGTTGCTCCAAAATATCTTTCTTTATACATGTAAGATTGCCCTCGAATTATTATCATTTATTTCTTTTGGAATAATTGTATTTTCTATATTATGAATTATTTGTAATAATTAACATAATTTAATTGCTGTCGTGTCTTTTCAATAAAAGCTACTACTCTCATATCTTCGGATATATCTTTCTTTTACTCTTGAAACATACTAACAATAAAAAGCATATTAAAAGGCATATTGAAGCAACATAGTTGATGACCTATGAAACTATAACCTACGAAACGGTCAAACGATAATAATTTTTCAAACGATAATAATATTTTCTTATAACTCAGCATACATACGGTATATAAATTCAAGTTTGCGTCGTTCGTAAATATTATATGTAAGGAGATAATCATTTTGTGAATTTTATAGATATAAACGCGTATAATCGTTGCATAAGTAATCATCAAAATGACAATCATCAAAACTCTGTTGACAGTAATTCTATTACTTGTCATTCTTCCAAGCCAAAGTATTTCTCTTGAAGATAATGAAGTGGAAGTATCCGAAGAAACCCAATTTCGTCTACCAAAGTATGTCGTACCCATTCATTATAATATAAAATTAATACTTTATATTTTCGAGAGTAATTTCACTAATGGCGAAGCACACATCGATATCGAAGTGCGCGAACCGACGAACACTATCGCTTTGCACGCTGTACAACTCAAAATAGAAGAATCGCTGACAAAGATAACTTGCAAAGGCGTAACCGACGAGAATTCTAAATCGGAGTATGTTCCAAAGCAGCATGAATATAACGAGCAAACACAAATTTTGACTCTAGAATTAGAAGAATCGCTGGATATTGGGACTTACACGTTGCACATTAATTTCATAGGCGTGATACGACCGCATACGGAACCACATGGATTTTATAGAAGTTTCTACACTGACAACAAAGGAAATGAGGTGTAAGTACTTATTCTAAAAAGTAATTTCAATTATTAATAATTTATATTTTAGCCATATAAATATAATAATAATTAAAGTTAAAAATATTTATTGACGTTTATCAACTTTTATGTTTAAAAATATTTAATATCCTGACTTTTCTACTAGCGTATATAAATTACAGAAAAACTGAAAATTTACATATCGCTTTGCTAACGAAATACTTAAAAAATTGTAATTTCGGTGTTGCAAGAAAATGGTAAGAATTTGATATACTAAATGAAGAGCTAATATATAGCTAGATAATTTTATTTCTCTACAAGTTATTAATATCAAAATCTCATTTAAAAATAATATTATTGTACAAAATTTTAGTAATTTAAAGCATTCAAACTTATTTTCTGGAAAACTTTGCTTTTTGAGTTATGTCATTGTTACAGCAAATGAGCGATATATGGAAATATTAAATAAAAAAATTAACGAAATACTATAAATAATTGCAATCATTTTATGTAATTTTAATTATCTTTCCTTTAATTATTTAATTACACGGAGACTTTGCTTTCTCGCGTATAATTACATAATAACTTATTCACCACTATAGAAATCTTATATTCATAAATTAAAGCAAACTATAACAAATTTACAGATGGTTAGCAGCAACACAATTTCAACCCACCGATGCGCGACAAGCGTTTCCGTGTTGGGACGAACCTGCTATAAAAGCGACTTTCAAATTTTCCATAAAGCACTACCCTAATTATACAGCATTATCAAATATGCCATCCACACGATCGGAAGTCGATGCAACCGACGGAAAATTATGGACGTACTTCGAGACAACTCCTATTATGTCCACCAACTTATTAGGATTCGTGATCGCAGATTACGATTACATCTCAAATTTAGATGGTACCATCAAAATATGGGGCCCAAAACACCTTCTTTCTAATGGCGCACATTCTCTCGATATTATTGAGAAAGCAACACAGGAATTGGAAAAATTCACCAATAGCACCGTTTCTGTGCCGAAAATGGATCATGTTAGCATTCTACATTTTTCAAGTATAGCTACTGAAAATTGGGGCATGATTGTCTATGAGTGAGTATATAAATTGTTACGAATTTTCTGTCTGTTAATTTTGGAGTCAGAACATTCAAGTTCTTTACCCGGGGATTTCGCTAAGTTGTCGAGTTTAATCGTCGGCTCCGAATAGATAACAAAGTTTGTATGTCTTGTAGAACGGATCGGTCTTACTAATTTTTTGGTAGTCGGGATAAACTATCTGGGAATCTATTGGGATTAATTTTAAGGGAGGACAGGTTATTTGGTTCTGCTTGGTTTTCAGGAGAACAGGTATTCGATTCTATCTGTTCGAGTTTTTAAATTAACGGAAAAGGGTCGATTCCTGTCGAAATAGCCTGTTTAATCTGGTACTTGATCCTCTTTATTTGTACGCGTTTTCCGCCTCTCTTATTCATTTATAACTAATTATTAAATTTGAGAATGAGTGGCTACAATCTATCCGCTATGATCTTCGGCAGCGGAAAGATAACCAACGCCAAGAATAGACTTTGTAGTCGCTACGCTCTTTGGCAGCGACAGGAGCCGATCCGCTATACCTGGCAGCGTAGACTATCAGTCCGTTACACTCTTCGGCAGTGTAAAGTTACTTGCTTCGCTACACTCGCTAGCGTAAGAGGCCAAGCCTACTTTCGGAATATGTATGTCGATAGAATTTGGGATCAATTTCCAGATTAACCTCAGACAGAACAGACCTCCAGAATTGTCGTTTTGAATTCACATTTATTTGTCGTTGAAAATAGAAAATACACTTGTGACTTAAACGGAGTTAGTACTGGAAAACCGACTGACTGGTTAAAAAGTGACTGCTTGACTGGTTGAGAAACAACTGCCGCGTTCGGCGATTTTTCGCCCTATTTATACCTAGGTGGCTAGAACCTCCCCCGAGAGATTCCCACCACCTCGTGCGTTTTTCTTAAGCGGAGAAGGTTTGTTACATCGTAAAAATTAAATTTTAAATAGTAAAATTTTGTTATGTTTAGATAAGGTTTCTTAGTCACAAACTTTGGAATGGCAGGGCAGGCTCTTGAACCTTTTCCCTTATCTCAAGAGCCCTTGCTCTGGAGATTGTTTTGGTTATGTATGTCCGGTATATTTTATGGTTTCTTGCCTATGCGATAGTGAAATGAACGAAACTGCGTACGTGACAAAATATATTTTTTACTAAAAAAAATAATTTCTAATTCTTAATTAGAATAACAAATGTTTATATTATAGTTATAATAGTCAGAGAATGTAGGGAGATTTCTTAATTTACATTACACAAAAAAGGAGTTAATAAAGAATTCGTTGATATAATTTATTAGAATTAAAATGTGACAAACATTTTGATATATTATCAAAATCATTTTAATATCATAAAAGTTTTAATAATTGGAATCAGTAAAGAAAAAATAATAATATAATGTTCACAGATGCTTGCATTAAATATTGCAAATCACATAGTTCGCTTAAATGCGAATTGTGTTTCTTCAGAGAGAAAAAGTCAAACAATAAAAACTGCAATTATAAAAATTTTACTAATACTATATACGAATAATAAGAATGAAAAAGAAAAAATAGTTTCGAGTACGTATATAGAAATTGTGGGGTAAAAACTTTTGACATTCTCCGTAGTGTCATATGTTGAAAAACAGTCATTACTTTTGTTATTAAAAATCTGACAGTACGTAAATCAACAAATGTAAAAAACACGAGAGAACACATTCGAGCATCTAGAAAAGAAGAATTAATGAAAAAGTAAGGAAAAATAGGGAACATAGGAAACTAAACAGTGGAGAATAAATTCAAAATAGGATAGTCAGATAAAAGTTTATCATTTTGCATCGGTATCATTGTTTATTTAATAAGACAGATTAAAATTTGATATGTACTATCTATGAAACAATTCTTTTTTGCATAGAACATTTTCTCATCCAAAATTTAAACATTTTCTCAATCAAATTCATGATTATTTTTTATAAATATAACATTATTAATATAAATTAAATATAATATTATTATAAANGAAAATGTAATATTGTTAATTATATTTTATGAAGATACAGACACATACAAACTCCTTCTCCCTCTCTCTCTCTCTTTCTCAATTGAACTTTTATAATTATTTAAATAAATATTTAAAATATTTAATTAAGAGAAGGGAAAAAACAAAGATATATAATATCTATAAAATCATAAAATATTTTTGATAATTATATTGCTTAATAGCTTATATTAAACATATAATATAATAACTTTTATAGTATAATAACTTTCAACATATATGTATTAACTTGTTTTAATTGTATGTGAAAATGTTAAGGCAAGAGATACTTTTTGACAACAAGACTTCATACTCAATTAATGATAAAAAATGGGATATTATGGCAATCACTCATGAACTAGCGCATCAATGGTTCGGAAATTTAGTTAGCCCAATTTGGTGGCAGTATCTCTGGTTGAGCGAAGGCATATCGACTTATCTGAAATTCTTTATTACTGACAAGGTACTAGCAGATTATACAATTAAGACATATATACATTTATCTTTTTAATAATGTTGGTTTTCTCAGTTTCTTAAAGAAAAGCGGTTAATGGATTTTATCGTTGTGACTTTACAAGAACCTTTGCTAGAAAGTGATTCTTATGCCTCCGATCCGATTCACATAAACATTACTAGCCACCTAAATGTTTTTAATGCATATTCTAGCAACACGTATAGAAAAGGTAAGAAATTTGAATACATTGATTATATCATGTTACATTAGTACTTAAGTGTAATAATATTATTAATAATATTATTTATCAAATTACTATAATAATATTCTAACAAATAGTAGATTTTGTTGTATAACTTAAAAGTAATGTACTATATAAAAAGATCTATTTTTAAAAATAAAAAGAATAAAATAACTAAATAAAAAAATCACTAAATTAATTAAATTTTCAAATACATGAAATTTATATGCAATATAACAATTTATTTATTTCCAGTAATCTATTCAACATATTCGCCATCGTGATTGGCATTGAATTTTCTATTTATTCTCTTTCTACTGTCAGATATAGTGATGTGTAGACGTGCTTTTTAACATGGATCCCAAAAAGCTTTTCCAGAATTAAAGTACAGACAATAATACAATGTATACGTGAACTAATTTATTGCTATGTTTTACCTTTTACCACTTTTACCTTTTCCGATACCGATTTATTGCTACCTTTTACCTTTCCCGATTTTGCAAGTAAATACGAAAGAACGATGTCCAAAAGTGGTCAAAATATGCCCGTCATGAAAATGCATGAAATTAGTCTATCTTTATGTCCTTGGACCTGCCAAGCGCGAATATGACACTTTTGTTCTCAAATTCGTAATCTATGGAAAGAACCTATCAAAATGAACTATCGCTCTTTCAGAAGCAAGAAAAAATGTTCAAAATGTTGTGCAGTAACATTTTCCTTAAAACGTGATTTTTATGCAGAAAAACTGGATTTTCACAAAGTTCCGCAAACTTTAGACAATTTTAAGTGTCATATTTGCGCTTAACAGGTCCAAAAACATAAAGATAGACTAATTTTATGAATTTTCATGACGGGCAAATTTTGATCACTTTTGGACATCGGTCTTTTTACATACGAAATTTTCGTACATATGCCACTTTTTTATTAAAGCATCTAGGCTCATTCTAAAAACACAGTATTATTGTTTAATGTTAACTCTAGATGGGACTATACTTGTTTTATATGTACAAGGTAAAAAACTTTTATATTAAGAAAATGTAGTTACGATCGTAACTCGAGTCAACGCCAAAAGCCGATATGTAACAATTTTTTTTCGTTTCTCATGAAGTCATTTACGTAAAACAAGTATCTACTCCCTAGAGTTAACATTAAAAAATAATACTGTTTTTAGAATGAGCCTAGATGCTTTAATAAAAAAGTGTACGAAAATTTGATATATGAAAATTTCGTGCGTTTACTTGCGAAATCGGTAAAAAGGTAAAACATAACAGTCAATTAGTTCACGTACACATTGTATTATTGTCTGTAATTTAATTTTAGAAAAGTATACGTATTAATACCAGTCTGCAGGGTGGAATTTAAAACGAAAAAAATTTTTTTAAACCTATAAAGACAATTAAAAGATTGGAATGCTGGCGATAGATCTGTTTTACCGATTATACGCAATAATTTTCGTCACAAGTTTTTGTACATATTATTTTCATAGATTTGGAAATTCTTTTCCAGAATTAAAGTATACGTATTAATACCAGTCTGCAGGGTGGAATTTAAAATGAAAAAAATTTTTTTAATTTACGTTTTTCTTACCATCTCTTAGTCCAGTAATGGCGTCTGAAGCTGTTACGTCGTACAATATTTGTTTGATATAAAAACTCTGCCATTTATACTCATGAAATTGAAGTCTATAGACACATAGATGACACAAACAATATCAAGTTCCTAAAACTTAACTTTGATGCCTAATTAGATACGAATTTCTTTTATGAAAAGGACTATCCCCAGTTTGGGCCCCGAGTGAATAGACATGGATCATGTATTAATCGATAGGGGGCTACTCACAAAGTACGAAATAGAAGGTTTTAATTGCCTAATTGAACTCTGTTGAATGCACGAACTTAATTTGTCCTAACTTGACTTAACCCCTCCCAAGTTCCTCTTCTTCATCGGAGCTCTTTAATTGTATGAAAATATTACTGGCTGCTGTTGCTGATACATGAATATCTTCATCAAGATGTTGGGCATATCCCAGATATCATATAACATCGCCATCAGAAGAAGTATCCGAGTTTCTCTGATATGACGGCATATATTGCGTCCAGGGACAAGGAACCGGATTAATGAAGTTTGCCAAATACATTCTAGACATATTATTTCAATGTCTTTGATCCAATCCGTTACATCTAGTCATGTCTCATTGCTATTCACTCGGGGCCCAATCTTTCATATGAAACTGGGCATAGTCCTTTATGTATACATTATAACCATATATTAATTATTTTTCCACAATATTTTGATAAAGAAGCTGTTGCAAAGTGAGAAATGTACATACATATACAAACAAATCAATCACATTATCCTTTTGTACCCTTTTTTATATTGCATTTTCAATCCTATATTCTGTATTATCGACCTCGATCAAGTTTGACCGTCACTTGTAAACTAATACTAATATTAAGTATTATTTTACTTTTATATTCTATCAGTTTGCTTTTCGAAAAGAATAACTTATATATTGCTTTTTCTTTCTAGCTGCTTTTCTAATGCGAATGGCATCACATTTTTTGAGAGAAGATGTGTTTCGAAACGGTTTGCTACAATATCTTCAAGAACAGTTAGTAACATAAAATTTTTCAAACTTTCATTATTTTATTACAATCTTTTTTATATAAAAAATAAATTTGTAATGAATTAAAAGTTAAAAATGTTAACAATTTTTAAATATATACAAATCATGTCATTGATTTCTAGTAAATATAGTAGCGCTACACCCAATGATTTATGGAAAGCGTTACAAAACGCCCTCGATGAGTCAGATGTACCGCATGACGATTTTAATGTGAAAGAAGTAATGGATACTTGGTTCGAACAGGCAGGATATCCTCTCGTTTCGGTCAATCGAGATTATGCTACAGGGGAAATTAAAGTGAACCAAGAAAGAATTAAATATCGGACAGGAATAAATAATGAAGACGAGAGTAATAATACCTGGTGGATTCCTTTAAATTTTGCAACGCAAAGTAACTTGGACTTTTCATCTACATTGGCCACTCATTGGCTAAAACCACACGATGAAATTGCGACAATCGAAGAAGTGGACATTAATGACTGGATTATTGTAAATAAACATTTAACAGGTAATGTCCATTTTTATCAATGCTGATTAACATTAATCTCAGTTTAACTTACTTTTTATACTTTTCTAGTTTTTGATAATAGAAGAGTTAAAAAGTAAGTTAAATCGAGATTAAAGTTAATCTAAATTGATAAAAATGGATATAAATATATCTCTTAAGTTACATATATTAAGTATTGTGTTTGTTTAGTTATTTTATTATTTTACATTACTTTGCTTTCTTAATTATTATTATAAAGGGTTATTGAGTAACAAAAATACATTATAAATTAATTTAAAAATATTAAATAGATTATTTGATTAATCGATTATTTATGTTTCTATTCTTATTAAAAAGGTTTTTATCGTGTAAATTACGATGCAAACAATTGGAAACGAATCGCTGCCTTTCTCAATTCTGAGAACTACGACAAGATTCCGGTTCTGAACCGTGCACAAATTTTGAATGATGCTTATTACATGATGATGAATGACCGACTTGATCTTACTACTTTCATCGAAATTATAAATTATTTATCGCGCGAAACTGATACTGCACCATGGTACGGAGCATTCAGAGTCCTTCAGGAATTAGACATGTACTTGCAATTACCTGAAGGAAAAACGATTATTAAGGTAAAATATATAATAATCTATCACAATATTATTGAAAATAAAGAATTTGATTTAATAAAAAGGCAGAAAAGATTCTTATCTTTTTAGATTAAGGGAAGTATAATATTAAGTAAATTTACCATTTAAAAAATTGTTACTACTAGAGAAAATACAAGATAAAACAAATTTCTCAAAATACATCTTTAATATATTAAGTGCTTAATTATTATAAGATATTATTTTTTTAAGCCATATTTATCCAACTTGATGCATAAATTATTAGAGAAAATTAATTTTGAAGAGAATCCTGATGATGATTTTTTGACTACATCTGTCAGAACCTCTCTGTATAAATATGATTGTACATATGAACTGGTGAACTGTCGAACAAAAATTACTGCTAAATTATTGGCATATGTGGAAGACCCAATCGCAAACCAGTAAGTTTTAATAAAAGATATATGCACTTGAAAAAAATTGCTTTATTTGAATCTTATATACAAGGTGTTTGGTAATTATTGACACAAGGTCGTGTGCAGATAGGGTGGACTGAGTCGAAAAGTTTTCTACCATTTTGCACCTTTCGCAATAGTTGACGAGTTATTAATTATTGAAATCTGGTTTAAAAAAATTTTTTTCTCTGTTACCTGATGTGCTAGGGACTTCAAACTAGGCTCAAATTAAAGCTTGAATTTTGCACTACAACATCCATATAAGAAATATTAAATAAAAATACGTAAACATTGTCTACACTCATTTGCGCGCGGCGGTGCGCACGAGTACAAGTAGTACGTGGAAGGTGACAACGCATTAACATTGACATCTAAATATCTATTTATTCTTCTCGGAATGTACGTTGTAGTGATGTATGAACTTTGTTCATAAATTTTTGCTTGATTTTGAGAAATATATACATGTAATGTTAATCCTATTGATTTAACATGTTTGTGATATAATATATTGTTTAGAAATTAACATATATAATTATTAATATCGTTCAATTTTGATTAAAATTGATTTTTTATTAAACAATAAACTAACATAAATTATAATTTAATCTGCTACATAAATAAAAAAAATTTATTTAAGTAATAATAATTTTTACATTGGCATATTACATTTTATTAAAAAATAATGAAATAATATGAAAGCATTTTTTAATATATGTATAAATTTTTGATAAAATTATTTTTAATGATTTTAATTTTATTTTAGACCATCACCTGATCAAAAAGATTTGTTTTGCTTTGGCCTGATAAATGCAAATGAATCTGTCTGGGATCAATTTATTCAAATTGAACACACAACATCTAAATCGCATACGTTTCTTGGTTGTACGGAGAATTTGCACGTTATCGAGAAGCATTTAAACTCCTTTTCTGATAATATAATGTACCTTTATTCATTTGTCTTCTCTAACATGGTTAACAGTTTGTCAAATTTAGATACAGCAATTGAATTTTTCATTAATAATTACGAAAAAATAGCTGAAGAGTAAGTAGAAGAAAAATGTTGTATTATTTAATTTAAATTGTGTGTTGTGAATAATAGAAGCATACAGTATAATTATATTAATATAAAAAAATTGTTTAAATATATAATACCTTTAATTTATAAAAATTTATGTCAATATTTATCTCCTGAGATATTCGGGGTGTTCTAAAATTACCACATATCCTCTTAATTAAAACTTAATGACAGATTCCTTAAAATATTTCAATACAAAAATGTCAAAACTATAATACCCTTACGGAAAAAACTCTCAAATATTTACACTAAAATTTAAGTTAATTAATACTCAATTTTAGAAGTTTAAATAAATTTTGGTGTAAACATTCAAATGTTAAGTGTTTACACTGAAAATTGAATATTTATACACAAACATTGAGTGTGAACCCTGAAAGTTAAGCATTTATACCTAAAATTGAAATGAGTATACACATTAAAAGATTGAGTGTGTTCATCTAATAATTGACGTTTATACTCAAATTTGAATATAAACACTGAATATTTAAAAGTTCATTATTAACCTTTAGGTATGACATTCAATAAATGAGTTTAAACCATTAACTATTTGAAAACTTAAAAATGATTACGTTTAAATTTTTTAAGTAAATGCCTTTAGGTGTGACATTCAATAAATGAGTTTAAACTATTAACTATTTGAAAACTTAAAAATGATTACGGTTAAATTTTTTAAGTAAATGCAGTAAATTAAAGTATTGTGACTACAATTTAATAAAATTTATTCTTAAGTTAAAGATATACTTTATAAAAATATTATATAAACTAAAAATTAATTTTTTTTAACAGAAATATGTTTATTATAATGCTATATAATAATTATTTGTGTCAACAGAAAAAAGATAAAAATAAAAGATTAAAATGCTAAAAGACAAAACATATTGATATATAATAATATTTAGTAATATGAAAAATATTGATAAATGATGCATATGCTAGATAAGAATAAGATTGAATTATTCTTATATTTAATATATCCTTCTAGTTATAATATATATATGCATTTTGTTATTTTTATTTAATGGTCACAAAGAATTTGTTATAAAAAAGTTAGTTACTGCAATAGTGTGTTATTCATTGTGACTATTAAAAAATAAAAGTAAAATTAAATTAAATTAACATTTTATTTCAGATTGTAGCTGTATTCGTGGAACTACGTATCGCGCTTATTATTAGGTCGTATTGTGTTTATTTTGAAGTAATTTCTAAACTTTAGTGTAACAATCACTTCAGATTAAAGTACAACTTCAATGTTACCTTTAACATGAGTGTTGACTCGAATATTACTTTCAACTTAGGAATACCGAGAAAATTAATTTTCTTTAGAATAGTACTGATATCAATTCTCAAGAGAGTAACTCTCAAATCAACATTCAAATTGAGGGTTACTTTGACTGTCCAAAATAATACTTAAATTGACTTTCTTTTTAGTGTTATTTTGAGTGTATTTTTGAGTGTTTTTTGAGAGTTTTTTCTATAAGGATTGTAGCATCGATATTTTTATATTAAGATTTTTATCTCAAAATGTTCTAGAGAATTTGCCATTAAGACGGCAAACATTATACGGCAATTTTAGAACACTTTGTATATGTTATATTTAATAAAAATTGAATCAATTTGTATTTTACAGTAAGTTTCATGTTTCATCTATTCTTGACGATATGATTAAAAAAAGTTTCAAGGAAGATCAAATTAACAAGGTTTGATAATATCATAATTTAACATTCATAATTTCTTTCTTAATGGCTACTATATATAATTATAAAATATTGTTATATGTTATAGATAAAAGTATTTGCTGAACAACATACAATCGATATACAAAAATATTTACAGGACAGAGATGAAATACTAGCTATAATGAAACATGATTTTTTAAAAGTTCGTAGCATTTTGGAAAACATCCATCGACAATTCGTCGACACGTAAGATGTATGAGACATTACTATATTGTAATTAATATATTGTATGAGATATAATTCATGTTTCAATAAAATAAATATACCTACTAATTGTAAATATATATTATAAAAAATAAAATTATTCTAATGTAACAAACATTATTTTGTATGTGGTATTAATATTATTAAAAAACATTCTGTACATCAATTCATAATTTAAAATGTACTTGTCCATTATTTTTAAATTAATTCAAATGATAATATACAATTATATAATACATTTTCATCAAATAATTTTATTAATTAGTTATTCAATTACGCTTGGCATTAATTCTTTATAATTATTTGTATATCTATTCAGATTTAATCCTCAGGGTACTAACTATAAAAAAGTCACAGTTCATACGAACATGGATTAGCGTAACCCACAAACTTTGTCGGTTTATATTTCCAAGTAAATTCAATCGATTTCAACGTTTTTTTTTAATCGAAAGGAAAAAGACTCAGAATTAAGATGGTACTAGGTTAAAAAGTCGAAGACATTAAAAGAAAAAAGGTATTTAGAAAAGAATGAAAAAGGAACGAAAATTTTTTGCAAAAATTAACTTTTTTCAAACGCCTGTATTTTCTTGAAATAAATGATAAAGCAATAAAGAAGATGGTCAATGGAAAGCTGTAAAAGTAAATTTAAAAAATCTCTAGTCAGATTTTTTTATTCTGTTAAAAAACTATATTTATTTAGCGATCTGAAAATGTGAAATTTTTCGGTCAACGAAATAAGGCGTAACGTGATATATTCACATTACGCAATACTTTATGTTTAATTATTTTGCACTAATAAATAATGATATTTTGCATTAAACTTTACGAAAAAATAATTAAAAACATTTTTATGCGAAATTTGATTTTACCTAAAATAATAATTTTGTGACGTTCCGAATTAGGTGAAAAATACCCGAGCGAAGAATTTCGAAATAAGGCATAACGTGAAATACTCACATTACGCAATACGTTATGTTCATTTATTTTGCATTAAACTTTACAAAAAATAGTTAAAAACATTTTTATGCAACATTTAATTTTATCTAAAATAGTAATTTTATGACGTTCCATACGAACTGGGTGAAAAACCTGAACAAAGAGATTTTAATTCTTGCCCTTCAGCATCTAGGGAGACACTGACGCTACCAAGCGCTGAGCTAATGCTTGGAATCTCAAAGTTTCTCCCCCAACAGGTCCAACTCTCCCATTCTTCTTTGTTTAAAAATGGCGTGCATTTCAAAATTTGTCTGGGTTACTGGTAACCCTGGTACTCTGAGGGTTAACGTGAACATAGATTTTGATAATCTACATTTTACAATGCATTGAGCAGATAAGATAAAATAACATGATTTGCAGTTTATGACATCTATATATAAATATACAGGGTGTCCCAGAATTGTCGCGCCAATTTTCGTGAGCAGGTAGAGTGGACCAAACTGAGTCGAAAACTCCTCTACCATTTTGCAATTTTCGCAATAGTTAATGAGATATTAATTGTTAAAAATGGCCGTATTAGACCGGCCCTCCGCTGAATACAAGCGCGCGGCGAGATACGACCGCCCAGCGTCATTGTTACCAAGATCGCGAGGAGTTGTTTTCTACAAATGGCAAAAAACAGGGGGACAATCGCAGCTCAGAACCGCCGCTTTTAGGCATTGCCGCGTTTAGTAAACAACTCCTCGCGAGCTTGGTAACAATGACGCTGGGCGGTCGTATCTCGCCGCGCGCTTGTATTCGGCGGTAGGCCGGACTAATACAGCGATTTTTAATCATTAATATCTCGTTAACTATTGCGAACATCGCAAAATGGTACAGGACATTTTGGTTTATCTCAGTCCCTTCTATCTCCTCACGGCCGTTGTCAAGGAACTTAAAATTCACCCTGTATAGACAATAATACTTTTTGTACTCTTATCTATGATAAATAAATTACAAAACGTAATATATCATTCTTGAAAAATCTAGAAGGAAATTCAACTTGATTGATCTTCGAAACTGTCAGATTGATATTCGCTCAAAGGTCGCAAAACGGACATCAATAATATTTATCTTCTTAAATATTAAAACAATTTTTTAACGATTTTAAAGTACAATTCACAAAAGAGTTAAGGTATAGTTTCGAAAGGCCCACATGAGCTAGCGAGCTGTATTTTTTTAACACACTATATTAAGTATAGGAATGCTAAATATAAAACATTGAATCTGGCAATTCAACAGAAGCTAAGTTATAAACCATAAAAAAACCCATAAAAATGATTTTTAATATTTATCTTAATAAATATTGAAAATTTTGAAAAATGTTTCAAACAAAAGTAGTAGATTTTTTCAAAGTACACATTTTATGTTCTATTCATTTTTATTGTACGAGTGATTTTCTAGAAAATTTTCTAGAAAATCAAAGTTATAGATGTACCTAGTAAATTCGTATAGCAGGAAAGGTTATTACACGTATAGCATTCCTATACTTACTACAGTGTGTTAAAAAAAATGCAGCTTGCTAGCTCATGTGGGCCTTTCGGAACTACAGCCAAAAGTTATGTTAATAAGAATTTAGAAAAAATTGTATAAAGATTGTAAAGGGCGTAATTTATTTGTATCTTGCTGATAATGAAATTTTCTTACTTGATATTTATAATATTGGAGTACGAAAGTCTCTTGACTCTTTATTCAAACTTCTTCAATCTATGTCATTGATTTATCAATGTTTAGATTGTTTTCTCTGCTATTTCTTCCGCTGAAATTTTGAAATCAATCGACTATTAAATGAATTTGTTTAATAATCGTCGTATCGTCATTAATGGTTTGGACGGAGAAACATTTAGAAAGAGGATTAATATCAACTTCGATATCAAAATCATCATATTAAAAATTTGCGTACTATTTTTTACTATTCTAATTAATACAGTAGCATCCCTAAACGCGTTACAAAACAATTTCTGTTATTTTCGAAACTTATTATAACTACACGCAAATATTTTAACTCACTTTATAGATGCAAAATCGCACTGTAAAGAACTTAAATGGCGCAATTTTTTCATTATTGATAGTTCTCGATATTACTTTTCCAATGATGTATAATAAATAATTCCAATGATATATAATTCGCCACAGTATTTAGTAATGTCGCCACAAAATATAACAAGACCAGTATCATCTTTTCAAAAAGGATCAAAACTTCTACATTCATAAAACATTTGTTGTTGGTTTGGTTTTACAAATAAAAGTTATATGCATTTTAAAGATAAAAAAGGTTGCTTTAAATACATGTAAAGATTCAGATTTTAACATTCTATAAATCTGTTATATTTCATTATCAAATATTATATTGCAAATTATGTTGACATTCTTTTCGACACATTGTACTTCATTCTATAAAAAGATATATCATACGTCAGACTTTTTATTATCTCAAAGATAATAAAATCAATAAACGCAGATTTAAATTGACTCGCGCGTATGTTTGGCCAAACATTATTAAAAATAATAATTTTATAATTATCAAGAAGTTGCAAAACTTTAATACAATCATATAATTTGATTAATACAATCGAACGGTTTTCCCGGATGACTTATCATGACAAATTACCTCTATTAATTACTTCACAAAATACGATTACTCTTTTTTTAAAATAGTTATAAAATAGTTCTAGTTTTATAAGGGGTATTAAGTATAATTTGATAAAGTTATATGTATAACGCGGGGAAACTTTATCATTAATCTAGATTATCGCGAAAGATTAATACTGCGAATAGCCGCAAACAATTATAGTGATGCAATTAGTAATAAGTCTTTCGAGCTCTAATCTATAACTTCTTGTTTCTCTCGCATAACTTTTTTTCAGATGTTTAATTATTGACTTGCGCGTGATGTTCTACGCGAGCAAAGATACATGTGATAACATAGTTTTATATGAAAAAAATGATGGCATCGTCATTGACCAACTTGATAAGATATCGATGATATTAAAGGTAATCTCAACATGGTAAGGTAACGAAGAAGAAAACGCATTTAACAATCGCTCATTCGATTGAGAATTGTTCGTGCAACATATTCATTTAGAAACGTACTGTGGAAATCGGATACATTAATCGTTCGCGACGTGTTACTCTCTTTATACTAATATTATTTTGTCTGACGTGAAATTGAAATATAAGGAAAAGTGAAATAATTAGTCTTACACGCAGTATTTGCGGATACAATAAACGTTTGTACAAATAAAATTAAGGATATTTATAAAATTGTGAAATAAATTATAAAGCCATGAGAAAACGGCAATACTAGTCATAAATGCGATAAAACTTTTAATAAAGGTAAGTGCGACTCAATTAATTTCTAAATATTCTTTAATTTTATTTAGAAACAATATTATATTAATAAAATTAATTTACTTGTAAGAAATTTTAAAAGCGTTGAATCTTACGGGCACCACTTTTGATTTAGCACACGCACAAATCTATTAAATAGACATTTTAATCTTTTATTAAGTGTGTCTTTCTGCGGTAAATAATTAAGACATATTAATGTATGCTAAACGTGATAGGTACAGTGTAAATATAAAACGCTATAGTTAATTGATTGCTAACTAAATGAAGAAAATAATGTACTCATATAATCCTACATCCACTTTTTTATATAGTTTAAAAAGATCGAGAAAGATCATATAATTATTTTTCAGATGATAATCTTGCGGGAACATTTGTTACTTTGCACCTTATTTACATTACTCAGTGGAAACGTAGCAGACAAATCTTCCTTTTACGATGGTAATTCTATTTATATTTAATAACAATTTATCTAAAAAATAGTTATAAAAATAAAATTTATATGAAAAATACAATTTTTTATAAATTAAATTATGTAATGCTCTAAAAAATATATAAAATTATATATTTCATATAAACAATTTTTTCTTCGATATTTATCCGATAAAATAAATCGTTATAATTTCATAAGATCATAAGCATAAAGTTTTATGTTATTAAAGTTAAATTAAATAAACAATAGTAAGTGATATAGAATCATGAGAATATACAAATTAAGTAAAAAAAGAAAACTATATACGATGCTAGATCTTGGAATAATATTTACATGAATTTTGAGAAATTAATTTTCGACTCAATAAATTGTACATTGATTTTATTTATCGCAATTTATTTATTTAAAACATATCTCGGTTCTAATCAGATTAATAAATCCACAGAAATAATTATATCATCAATAACTTTTTGATGCTGATAAGTATATTAAGTTTTATAAAGAATTTATTGCAAAAAATATTCAGCCAGAGTTTAAACCTGAATCGTTACTAATTTGATCGATGAATAATCGATGCATAGTCTGCTGAAGGAAACTAAAAAATTCAGATTTTAATAAAAAATTAGCAGAATGTGGGGGAGGGCGGAAGTGCAAATACATAAATTTAGAAATTTTCAATATCGGCTCAAAAATGGTTTAAAGAGGTGAAATAATCCTCCAAAGATAAAAAGACTTTTACCTTTTTTTTGATATTTGATATAATGACATATTTCGTGAACTAAATAAAATGTCGAAAAATGTTTTATACAGAAGTTTTATAATAAAGATATCTTTAACTACGCTATTCGTTTCTTAAAAAAATTTCTGAAAATAATATTTATCAAAAAATAAATAGCGTAATTAAATAGATACTTTTACTATAAAACTACATTTATATCAAGTTTCATTAAAATCTGAATTTTCTAGTTTGCAAGATTTTCTTGTAAATCAGAAATTAGTTTATAAAAATTCACGCAGATATCATTCAGTTATCAAGATCCAGTCGTAGCTTTCTTTTTCTTATTTAATTAAATTAAGTATTATATCATTAATAAAAAATTTTATATATCTGTAATACATTTGTGTCACAAGAAAAAATTTGTATATATTGTATATACATGTATTATATACACTTCAAATTGTTACGATTAGATTACTGATTATCCAGTCAGAGATGATTAGTTGAATCAATCTGATATTGCGTCGATAAATAATCGATATCAAATACTGGTTGATAATCTTTGTCTTTTTTACTAAATTGTAATTGTTTTTATACAATATAGGAAAAAGAGATAGCCCCGGACGTAATTTAAAAGTGCATTTTTATTAATTATTAATAATGAGAAGGGAAGACAAATATAGATCAAAATTAAAGTATATATTTCACTATATTTTTCTTTAAAAAATTAACAATAAAGATAAAGATATGATAATACTACATCTTGAAAAAAAAACCTTTATGACACAGCAAATAAAACCATAAAAACCATAAAAAAATAATTAGAAAATGACAAGCTCCGGATACTTGATTCAGAAGTGTATTTTTTATTATTATTAATAAGAAAATAAGATAAATATGGGTTTAAAGGTAATGTTTTTCTTAAAAAAATTAATAATAAAAATTTAACAATAAATGCATTTTGAAAAAAAAATTTTTGCAATTCATATGCTTCTTGAAGATTTTCTGACTTGCTGTTTTGGTATTTTGGCATTTTGATCTGAAAATAATGTTATATCTTTGATAGAATATCTTTATAAATAATAATATATTAATGCATTGAGAACTATCTTATAAAATACTTGGAATTAAAAAGAAAACTGTCTACTTTTAAATTTGCCTCCGGCATTGACTTATAAAATAAAAAATTTATACCAAATAAAATTTATTAATATATAATAATTTCAATTATGTCGAATTAAATAATAATAAATAACACATGAAAACATACCAATAGTTTGTTTTTCATACGTAAAAAATTAACCGACGACTTACTGTCGTAGACTCACAAGGGAACCGTCAGAAGTGTTTCTTACCGATTTCAATGAACTTTGGATATGTTGTAGAGCATCAAAAAATATTAGACCCTAATTTTTTTCAACTGTGTATCTCAACGTTTAGGGGTTGAAATAATCCCTCGAAAATAACGGATTTTTTCGTTCTTTACGAATATCTTTGAAAATATGAAGTATATGAAAAAATGTCTTATATAAAAGTTTTACGGTATTTTAAAAAATTTAGCTTCATTATTTTTGAGGGGTTGTCCCAATCTCTAAACGTTGAGATATGCAGCTAAAAAAATAGGGTTTAATATTTTTTTATCTACAACATATCCAAAGCTCATTGAAATCAGTGAGAGACACTTCCGACAGTTCCCTTGTCAATAGAAAGAAGTATAATGTTTACAACTAGACTGATTGACATTCACGGCTATGTTGCTTGCATTTGTTTTAGCCGTTCGGCTAAACATGTTTTATAATAAAAAAAAAGACAACTTTTCTGCTTCTCTCTTTTATACAAATTGTCCGATATTACCCACGTCCGGGGTTACCCACCTTTCTCCTACATAATGTTAAATAAACAAATTTTTCTGTGAGATTTCTGTTGTTTTTTAGTTAATTCTACATCGAATCAGAAAATGCAATATATGTATATGTATATGTATGTATTATACATATATTCAGTATAGAATTGGCCGAAAGACAAAGGTCTTGTAGAAATATTCGTAATTACTAAATTAATATAAAAACAATTATGAGAACAATATTAATTCGTATAAATAATCAGTATTTGACATTTATTCATCGACGCATCGAGTTGAAGACGATTTGATTAATCATTTCTGTGTGGATACTTTATGCAAAATTATATAACCAATTTTGTCAGTTTTGCATATTTTTGAAATAAATTGTTTCATATATACAACTTTAAGACAATTTATGTAATATATGCTCTAGGTACATTTACGCAAAATAAAGTTTTCTCAGAAAATGATGACGCCATCGACTATAGATTACCGACGGACATTAAACCCTTTTTGTACGATATTAAGTTGATTCCAAATTTCCAAGACTTTACATTTAAGGGCATTATAAATATTGAAGCTGAAGTTGAACGTCCAACTAACAATATTACACTACACGTGGGAAACATTGAAATCGAAACAGTAAATGTTCTTCAATATGAGCCAAATCCTAAGTATTTTACTTCATATGACAATATTACCGAAAAATACACTATCACTGTCCCCAAAATTCTAAAAAAGGGTAAACATGTAGTAATTAGCTTTTCGTACACTGGAGTCTTATCCGACAACATGATTGGATTTTATAAAAGTTCTTACATCGACAAAAACGGACAAATTAAGTAAGTAATACGTCAATATGCAATCCCTTTTATGACAAAAGAAATAAGAAATATGCATTACAAATAATGCTCTTCAGTAAATATTATGATGATTCCTAATACGTATTTTTGCTTAAATCTATGTAGATGGTTAGCTGCAACACAGTTTCAAACAACACACGCGAGACATGCCTTTCCATGTTTCGACGAACCGAGGTTTAAGGCAAAGTTCATAATCCGTGTAGCAAGAGACAATAATTATAAGACTCTTAGTAATATGCCATTGAATGAATCAGTATTATTGTAAGTATAAAAAAAAACATATAACTATCGAGCCACTGCTCTCCCAAATGAGCTTTTTTGCTTTAATGCATTCATAATATATTTGCTTTTAAGACCAGGGGGAAACAAAATCTGGGATGTCTTCGAGGAAAGTATCCCAATGCCTACATATTTAGTAGCCTTTATCGTTTCGGACTTCAAATCTCTTGGAGACAGTACATTTAAAGTATGGTCCAAATCATCTACTATTGATCAGGCTAAATACGCTTTGAAAATTGGCAATGAAATGCTCGAGTTGTATGAAGAAAAATTCAACGAAAGCTATCAGCTATCAAAAATGGACATGGTGGCAGTACCTGATTTTGCAGCCGGGGCCATGGAAAATTGGGGATTGGTGACATATCGTGAGAGCCGAATGTTATACGACGAGAAAGAATCGTCGGCGACAGCGCAGCAGAGCGTGGCCTCTGTGATTGCTCACGAACTCACTCACATGTGGTTCGGAAATTTGGTAACACCAGAATGGTGGAGCTGTCTTTGGCTTAGCGAAGCATTCGCCAGATACTTTCAGTACTTTGGTATCGCAGAAGTAAGAGCAGTATTCAGGATTTTTATCTATATTTATATTATACATTAATTATTGCGTGAAATATAATAAAACTACAGTTTTTAAAAGAAAATTTACATTCAAATATTAAGTTTAAAAATTTTTAATTTCTCGCAATTTATTTATCATATATCACATTAATATTTTTAAAAATAAATTACCAATTTATCTTGAGGTTCACACCAATATAAACAATTTATTTCTACATTTTTCAAACATTTTTTACATCTTTACAAAAATTGTTTTAATAAATCTTGCTTTTGTATTCTAATATTTTTGTTTTATTATAGCTCCAATCTAAGAACAAGGAGATAAATTGGAAAATGGAAGAGCAATTTGTGGTGGAACAACATCAATCTGCTTTAATAGCGGACGGTCTTGAAACTTCTCTTCCGATGACTCGGGAGGTTTCTAGTAAATCGCAAATAGCAGGAATAGGAGATATTATTATCTATAATAAAGGAGCCAGTATTGTCCGTATGATGAACCTTCTATTCGGAACCGATATTTTCGAGACTGCATTACGCAATTACATACAAAACAAGTAACAAACAATAAATATATAGTAAATTACAAGAATTTGTATTTTAAACTTAATTAATTTGCTTAAAAACGTTCGATATTGAGATACAATTGACTTTAAAAACTTTATATAAATATAATACATCAAATAATTTGTAAAAAAAAGCAACTAATATAACAATATAAAATTAAAAACAAAACTAATATTATCTTAATTAAATATATTAAATTTTTAATATTAGGTTTATTAAATTGATAGTAACATAATTTACTGATGTGAGAAACCTTATTATTATTCGATTATAAATATTCTATAAATTAAAGACATTTTAAATTACTAATATTTTTATATAAAATCATATCTCTTTCTTTCGATACAAGAGCTTATTATATTACAATCATAATAAATCTTCCAGCAAAGAGAAAGGATTAGGAAATCCGGATGCTTTATGGAAGACGATAACGGACCAAATCAAAGAGAAATTAATAGATTCTAGCTTAAAGATTGATGTAAAAAAAGTAATGGATACTTGGACTACACAACCCGGATATCCCGTTATAACAGTCACAATTAATAACAACGGTGTATTGGATTTTATTCAAGAACGTTTTCTTTTAAGAAACTTGAAAAACACCCCTACGAAAAATATCACTTGGTCTGTCCCGCTCACATTTGCTACACAAAGTAAACCAGATAGATTTAACAACATGATCCCAAAGTATTGGCTGCATACCAATAAAAGCACTGCAGATCTAAAAATTGACCCAAAAGAATGGATTATATTCAACGTTCAATCATCGGGTTGGTATATATCGAATAGTATTTTTAGCCGCAAAATTTTCAAAACTATGTATAATAATATGTTGAATACGCGTTATTATTATATGTTAATTATTAAATCATTAGTTAATAGAATATATTTAAAAAAAGAAATATTTTAACAAAACGATAATTTTGTGTACATGTTATTAAAAATATTAATCACGAACTTTTAGAATAAATATCTTAAATTCTAAAACAATTTATATAATTATTTTATATGAAAATGCTTAAAAATAACTTTGATATTTTATTACAGGTTTTTATCGTGTAAATTATGACGCTCGTGGTTGGCAAAACATTTTCAAGAGTTTAAAAACCAGCAAAAATCTTGATGAAATTCATGTAATAAATAGAGCCGGCATTGTAGACGATCTGTTGAATCTAGGTAGAGCAGGGTTTCAAAAGTACGATAGGATTCTGGATGGATTGCTTTATCTTAAAAGAGAAACGAGTTATTTGCCCTTTAAAGCAGCATTTAATGGTTTGGAATATCTAAATAAGCGATTTACAGGACATTCGGAACATATCTTATTGAAGGTTTGATTTTGTTAATTAAATATATAACACAAGTTTATGCATATATAATTAAAAAAGCAGGCAAAATTTTATCTCGTAAGTTCTAGACTATCTATATTGACTGTTATACATATAAATTTTTTATTATAATTAAGAATCAATATTTTCTTTTTATAAAATTATTTAAATACATACTTAAACAATTAAAAATCTCAAAATTTTTATATAAATTCAAATATAGTAACAAATCCGTTATAAAATTTTATAATACTATTTATTTTATATTCCTAGATGTATATATTTTCTCTTCTCGAAAATATATACCTCAAATTAGAATATGAGACTCCCAAAAATAACGATCAATTAACAATGCTTTTACAACGAGAAGTGAATAATTGGATTTGTAATTTCGATGACAACGATTGTGTAACGATTTACACAAATAAATTTAATAAATGGAAAAACGATACTAAGGCCCGGTAAGAATATACAAGTATTGTTTTATTTCTATCGCAATCTCTGTATACAGAAGATATACTGATGATATACAGAATGAAATTCAATATTTAAGTATCTTCTAATAACTTTACGAAACTTTTTTGCGTATTTATTTTTTTTATATAAAGTTGAATTATCCTCGCCATTATGTAATCTTAAAAAAGAATTGATTATAAATTTTTTAAGAATAATTTTATTGTAGTCTAGTTAATGTCAGATTGTTTAATATTCAATATTGTTTAACATTCAGTATCGAGCCAAATGAAAGGCCCACAGCATATTGCACAGCCATAAAGCATGGAACTTCTGATGACTGGGAATTTTTGTGGCAAGAATACTATGACTCTAATCATGCTTCCGATCAAACAGTGATTCTAAACGCTCTGGGATGCAGTCAAAATATCACCATCTTAGAAGAGTAAGACTTGATATAAGTTATAAAAATAATGTTCAATATATGTATAAGCATATTTAATATATGTATAAAAAGTATTGTTGTTATACAAAATATAGCAAAAGGAAGATACATCACTTATTGCAGATAATAAGCTATCTAGAAGTAATTTAAACTTTTCCTAATTATTTAATGTATACAATTGAAATATTTATAATATACATATTTAAAAAGAATTAAAATTTTTTAACAACTCTTGATAATTAATTTAATCTGTATAAGTGTAACTATAGAAGAAATTTGAATAGAGGAAAATAGTAGTATGAGAGACATAATTATCATGCAAATATTGTACGTGTGCTACATAATGTCCAAAAATTAATTATTATTATTTTCGTACAGATATCTGAAAAATGCCATTACCAGCTATGAAGAAAAACGAATTCGTAAACAGGATAGCACGACCGTCTTCGCCGCTGTTTATAACTCTGGTCTGCTTGGCGCCGAATATGTTCTTGATTTTGTTGAAAAGTATCACAAAGAAATGGAAAGCTAGTAAGTTGCTTTTATAACATAGTAATTATGCGATATATTATGTATTAATGTCTGGGATTTTATACGCAGTGAAGAGTATGTAACTTAAATATTATAAATACTGATTTAATACATGATTTAATAAGTAAAAAAAAACAAGTTAAAAAACAAAAAGTTCTATAATGTTTGGTAATGTTAGTGGCACTTAACAAAGTATTATAGAGAACTTACATGTTCTCGATTAGACTGNTCGCACACACTTGTGCTCATATTCGTTCCATTTCGACAAGTTGTAACATATACACGTATATAATGTAAACAACTGTTGTCCGCACTCTATATTACAATAATTTGGAAATTCCCTAATTTACATTAATACGTTAATTTAAAGAGAAGTAGACTACAATTAACATTTGAGTTACATTTATAAATAAATTCAAGATATTAATAATGTACTAATATACGTATTAATATGTTCATCACGCATAACTGCGTAAAATATGTTTCTTTAAATTCTTTTGGACTACATAGTGTTACGTAAAAACAGATGATCGGATGCATATGAAAAAATTATTTTTGCTTTGATTTACAAGTATACTATTTTCCTTTATAGTTACGGAGGACAGGGTACAATAGCTACAATCCTCGATGGAGCGTCACAGCGTCTCTCTACTTGGGATTTAGTGAACAAATTTGAAAAACTCATAAATAATCACAAGGATGACTTTGCGTCAATCCTAACATCTCTGGAGACTTCTTTGGAAATCGCTAAGTACGAAATGAGATGGTATGACTCCAATTCGGAATCTATAACTCGGTGGCTACAAGCATACGACAACGAGAAATATCGCCTACCTAAAAATATAAAGCCTAAAGAATATAACATTTCCGTTAACCCCGATCTTGAAACTGGGGATTTTAACGTCGACGGACAGGTGACGATCGAAGCCGATGTTATCGAACCGACAAGACAGATCATTTTACATTCGTCAGTAATTAAACATAATGCTGTAAAAGTGACAGCTAATAACAACAATGTGAAAGTCCTAACGACAAAAATAAAAGACTTATATGACTTCTACGTCATTTATTTAAATTCAGAACTATCCATTGGAACAAATTTGATCATCGACATCAAATACACGGGTTATTTAAATGCAACAGAACTTCGTGGCTTTTACAAAGGTTCTTACGTGAATGAGAAAGAAGTTACAAGGTAATGTTAAACTTTATTGCATTCACTTAATTCAAACTTATTCAAATTAAAAGTAAATATTTTCTTGAATATTTTTCTGTTTTAAGGAACTTGTTACTTTATAAAAATGCTGAAAAGAATTTAACTAAAAACTAACACATTATTTATTTTAAAATAATATTTAAATAATAATTTTTTTTTCTTAAATTTAGAATTATCATTTTTATTAAAAAATTATGTAAAAAAATGAAAGGAGATTTAAAAAGTTTTTTTGTATAAAAAATGTTTTTTATATCTCATTTTCTTTTTACTTATAAAATTTTTGTATTAAAAATTAAATGTAAAATGATTGATACTAGATGGCTAGCAGCTTCGCACTTAGAACCCGTTGGCGCCAGAAAAATGTTCCCTTGTTTCGATGAACCAGCGCTAAAAGCATTATTTACTGTTAAAGTTACCATACCGCAAGATTACAATGCCATCAGTAATACGAAGTGGTACTCACAACAGAAAATGTATGTATAAATTTAAATGCATTTTATAAAAATTTAATTAAATGCTCTTTCTTTCACAACTTTTTCATCAATTGCAAATATTTTATTTTTGTATTATTTTCTTTTTTGTATCCAACCAAAAAGATCAAATTTGATAATTTAATCTGATATTTAATATTTCTTGATACAAAAATGTGATTCAAAGATATTGTTTTGAACATTATAAATATGACTTTTCAAAAAATATAATAGTCTTCACAATAGAACACACTATATGCATATTTGCTATTATGAGAGCAAAATTGTATGACTTATAAATTCTAATTTGAAATACAAAGACTAAAATCACATTTCAACAAATTGTTGCAGCAATGGTCATCTAGTATATACTTTCTTTAAGACAGTACCGATGTCAACATATCTAGTGGCACTTATTGTTTCCGATTTTGAATCTAAATCTGCAATAAAGAATGGAGTTGAATTAGCCGTGTACGCACGTCCCAATGCCATTAATCAAACCGATCATGCTCTATCCGTAATGTCTCCATTGTTGACTTTCTTCATAAACACATATAAAGTGGAGTATCAGCTCCCGCAACTCTATATGGCTGCACTACCCGATTTCGGATCAGGCGCAATGGAGAACTGGGGCCTTTTAACATACAGAGAATCAAGTATGTTATATGACGAGAATCATTCGCCGATCACAAGCAAACAGGATATCACAAATGTGATTGCTCATGAAATCTCTCATCAATGGTTCGGAAATTTGGTCAGTCCTCTGTGGTGGAAATATCTGTGGCTAAACGAGGGATTTGCTAGATACTTCGAATATCACGCTCCTGCTCGTGTACGTAATTAAAACATTCCTCTGATATAATTGGATTTACGAACACGCAAAACTTGAATCATAAATTTGTCGATGAATTTTTTAAGAAAAGAGTCTAAAATCTTTTAAGATCACAAACACAAAAATTATATTCTTCTGCTGTATATATACAGATCTTTTTATATTTCAATACAATAAAAGAATAAATATTAAAATGAGAACATTACTCCATCTATTACTGTGACAAAAATTTCTTTAAACAATAAATTTATTATTTACATTCTAGGCACTTAACCAGACACACTTGGAATCGCAATTCGTGGTGGACCAAGTACATTCTGCTTTCAGTGCAGATAGTTCCAAATCTATACATCCCATGAGTCACGATGTAACAACTCCTCGTCAAATTCGAAGCATATTCGATACAATCAGTTATGCCAAAGGTGGGAGCATATTAAGAATGGTTGAAAAAACATATGGAACCGAAGTGTTTAATAGTGCATTAAGTGACTACCTTAATAAACGGTATGTAACAATAACATTTTTCTTAGGGACAGCAAAGCTTCTTTTATTAATTTAACAAATGAAAAGTTTTCTGATTTTAATTAATACTTATTAAACATTTACTGAATTCAATGTTATTCAAACATAAACATATCTAAAAATATTTTTTATTTATGATCAGTTGCATAATTATATTAATAAATTGAAATATTTATTACAATATAAAAAAGGTTTTAAACTGAATTAAGTGATTAATAATGAAATTTTATCCAAAGATAAAATAATCATAATAAGTAAGTGCAAGTGAAAGAATAAAAATTATATATGACATATTTATTAAAAAATACAAAAAGATTGTTTTAATACTTAAGATACATAACAATTTTAAATTTTGTAAGCATATGTATCAGAAAAAAAGAGATCATTTTTAATACTTAATTCTTATTTAATTATTAGGAAATTCAATGTCGCCGAGCCAAAAGATTTATATAACTCACTTCAATTAAAAGTAGATGAGAAAGGTCTAGAGGGCAATATCCAAGTCTTCTTAGATACATGGACAACTCAATCCGGTTATCCTGTCGTTAACATCCGTTTTACAACATCTGGTATATTTATGGAACAAAAACGTTTCTTCCTTAAAGAAGATGAGAATAATTCTGACAATACTACGTGGCACATCCCAATCACATGGGCATCCGTTCAGGATAATTCAGACTACATTGATACTACGCCGAAATATTGGTTGACGCAGAAATCGGATCGGATACAAAACTCACCTAACTCATTTTTAATATTTAACACACAGCAATCAGGTAATTAAGCGAAGCAAATTAAACATTGGAACAACAAACATTGGAAAAATGATAAATGTAATAAGGAAAATTTCGACATTTAACAATTTTTGTAGGGATCTGCGTTATTCGCTATTTTGAGATTTTTGCGTTTACAAATGCATACATTTGTTTACAGGTTATTATCGTGTAAATTATGACATAGCACATTGGCAAAAGTTGATTAATTATCTTAGAAATGAGGATATTGAAACGATTCACGAGATCAATCGTGCAGCATTAATTGATGATCTCATGAATCTTGCAAGAGCAGGCAACATCGATTACAAAACTGCTATATCTGCTACAATGTATTTGGAAAAAGAAAATAGTTATTTCCCCTGGCGTGCGTTCTTCAATAATCTGCCTTATTTGAACAACCGCTTTGCAGAACGCGATATTGAAGACCTGTATAAAGTACGTATGTTACGATTATATAAAATCGTGTTACGATTATATAAAATCGTGTATAATAATTAATACACTATATAAATTAAAAACAAATTTTCTTTTTATTACTTCTTTCAATTTATTACTAAAGTATATAATTGCCGAAATTATTATAAGTTTTTTTGTATTACAATATATGTCTAAAGCAGAGAATATTAAGAAAGAATTTACTTAGTTCAAAATTTTACATTTATTAATATAGCTCTCAAACATTTTTCTTTTTATTTGAATTTTTCGGTTGTACTTATTTTGTTTTTATAAATTCTACTTTAAGCTGCGACTGTTTTCTAGTTATCATTTCATTTGTTAATTTTTATGAAAAATTTCATAAGTAATTCCACAGAAAGAAATTAATATGCATGACTTTTTCAGAAATGGTTAATGTCGTTAATAGGACAACTTTACGAACGGTTAGGCTTTGTGGATCACGAAAGCGACGACGATTTAACTAAGACGTTAAGAATACATACTCGCAATTGGGCATGTAAATTAGATATACCAGATTGTATATTCAACGCTGCAAAATATTTCCAAGAAAAGCTACATTCGAAGCGATCGAATTCGTAAGTCCAAGAACAAATTAAAATATATTTATTTTCTTGCTTGGCATAAAGCATATAGAGCTGGTTATGCTTACAGTATGTAAGTCTCACGTGTATTTGTAAAGTCTTTATAAAGATATAAAGAAAAACGTAAATAAAATAAGATGTACATATATATATATATATACAATCAGATTTTAATTATTAATTCTCTAACAGAATACCACCAAATTACCGCGATGTCGTCTATTGCACAGCCATGAGAAGGGATAACACAAATTATACTTACAAATATTTATGGGAAGAATACTTAAACAGTAATGTAAACACAGATAAACTTGTAATTCTTAATTCGTTGGCTTGTTCAAAAAATCAGGATGTTTTAGAACAGTAAGTATATTTAATATTCTTTTCATTATCTATTGAGTTATTGTCAAAACAATAAAATTTATATGTTCGTTATTAAATTAAGGTTATTGAGAGATGCAGTCACTGAAAATTCAGGTGTACGGTACCAAGATAGTGCGAAAGTATTCTCAACCGTTTACGATGCGAGTTTAATTGGTGTTGAAGTTGTCATAAAAGTGATTGAAAAGTATTACGATGATATATTGCTCCGACAGTAAGTAAATAATTTGCAATAATAAAAATCATATAATAACGCAAATTCATCATCTATTATTTTAAATTACAGTTATAATGATTATACAAAAATCGAAGGTATAATGAGTGCTCTGGCAAGCAGATTATCTACTCAGAAACTCTACGATCAGGTAATTTTTTGTTATACATTTTAACTATTTTTAATTTTTAAATTGCAAGAGAAATATCTATGTTATAAGTTACTAAATTATACATATAAATTAAAAATAATTTAATAATTAAGTGAAATAAAGTATTAAAAATAATAAAATAACCAAATTTTATTTAAATTTTTATTAAAAAATTTTTTATTTTATTTTATTTTATTAAATTTTTATTAAAAAACGTCAACTTTTCGAACAGGCCGAATTATACAATTTTTCTGTTACTTCTTTCTACTTAATTTCTATATTTTATAAAATTTTTATGTAAATAGGCAAATTCTTAATAAATTACTTAGTACTTAATAATTACTTATTAATTATTCATTTCAAAATCTTGTCAACTAATCAATTAATATTTATTCAATAATATTTATGTTTAATTCGCAGTATAAAAAATTATTCGATTGGCTCGTTGAGAGGGAACCGGAATTCAAGAACTCCATTAATTCTTCTTTGGCAAGAGCGCAATATGAGTTCGATTGGTACGAGAGAAAAGTGCCAGAAATTTTTGAAACATTGGATAATCTATTTTCAAACAATACGTACCGCTTGCCACAGACATTTTATCCAACACATTATGACATATATCTCATACCTAACATGGAAAATGGTACCTTTAAAGGAAAAGTGGAAATATCCATGGTAGCTCAGGAACACACTACGTTGATAGCTCTCAATTCTCACAAACTCAGAATCAACCCAAATATCGAAGTCACCAGAAATAACGAACAGATATCATATCTGAACTATACGGAAAATGTTCCGCAACAACTAAGAATATATTTATCCAAGTACATACATAAGGATGAAGAGTTAGTAGTGCACATTGATTATGACGGGATTCTTAATGATAATATGAATGGGTTCTATCGTAGTTCATATATGAGCAGTAACGGACTTCAACAGTGAGTATAAAGTTTATATTATAATATGCAATAATAAACAATTGATACATAACATCTCGATATATTTTATTAAAAAGAAAATAAATGTGTAATCTCACTTTTCAACTTTCTATTATAATTGAATTCGAATTAATTTTTTTATTGTTGGAAACTTAATACAAATGTTGCGCAAAAATAACAATATTTAATTAATTATAACAGTTTCTAATATTTGATTGGTTCATTCTCTTACCAGTTGGCTGGCTACAACGCACTTCGAACCTACGTATGCTAGACAAGCTTTTCCCTGTTTCGACGAACCAGCATTCAAATCGCAGTTCACAATTAACATTTTGAGGCTAAATCATTACAACTCATTGAGTAATATGAAACTCAAAACTCAAAAACCGCAGTAAGTATAAATAGAAATGCATTTAATAAATTTGGATATACACTGTCGGCCAAAAATTTGGATACAGTAGTAAAAGTACAAGAAAATTTCAGCAAGACTTTCATTTTTCTTATTATTTATCGGTAAGAACTTTCATTAAGTAAAGTGATTATAGCACTTTGCTTTGCAATACTAATTTTTTTACATTTATTCATTTTGCTCTGTCCAGAACACGATTACACATTAAAGCTTTGAAAACAGAGTTGCGAGTAATATTGACATCGTTCACAATATGTATTTATTATTAAATCAGTGTACACTATTTAAAACTCGCAGAACTTAAATAACTAACAATATATTACAAAATAAAAAAATAACAGAAAAATAATAAAGTAATCTTGAGTAATCTAAAGTCCTAAAAGTAGCCAACCTTTACAAACTCTGAGGTACTTTTTTGTTATAGACCTGCTATAGAAACTTTCGACAGATATTATTGTATAAACAAGTTTACTGATTCATAATTAACAAAAAATCCTTTTCTAAACCATTAGGTTCCTGATAAATACAATACAATAAAATAAAATATACATATATAAATATGCCGATATATCCAAACTTTTTGCCGGGAGTATACATATATGCTATACGCTTCACAGTATATATATGTATGTATATATGTATAGTTTTCGAGTACAAAAGGTACATAAATGCAGCATCAATTACTTTATGTTATTGCAATTATTTGTTACTTAGGGATGATAAATATACGTTGGACATATTCGAAACTACCAACGTCAATATGTCAACATATCTAGTAGCATTTGTTGTCTCCGAATTTAAACCTGTGATTAATCCTGATTCCACGAATTTCAACGTATGGGGTAGACCGGAAGTCGCGAGTTATGGCAACTATGCTCAAAATATTGGTGTGAATCTTCTTAGAGAATTAGAAAAAGTTACGGACATCGATTATGCTTTACCTAAACTGGATTTAGTAGGCATTCCAGATTTCGACATGGGCGCCATGGAAAATTGGGGTCTTGCTACTTTCCGGTAATATTGTTTTATTTTTCCTTAACAATTGCCAGAATTCATACATGTCTATTTGGATTAATTACACAATTAATTTCCTGTATTGTATAAATAACATAATTTCTTCAACAGCGAATACGGACTTTTTTATAATATGAAAGAAACTACAGCCACGCACGAAAAATATATAATCACTGTAATAGCGCATGAACTTACTCATATGTGGTTCGGAGATCTCGTTACTTGCGACTGGTGGGATTATATTTGGCTTAACGAAGGTTTCGCACAATATTTCGAATGGTATATATCTAATCGGGTATGTAATGATTGACATTTATATGAAAGAAAAGTTACATTTTTCATTTCTATTACAAATGTAACTTCTTCAAAATGCAACAAATTGAATTTATTTTTTATAAAAATTCAAGAAATCAGTTAATGTTTAATTCTCTCACTTTTCAAATTTTTCTAAAAAAAAACTATATATATATGTATATAAGTTACTATAGATTACTATAAAGTTGAATTTTTCAGATAATACAAAGAATATAAATATTATTATAGATAAGGATGATAACTTTCATTTGCATTATTTTCTTAGATACTCCCAGAATATCAATTCATGGATCAATTCGTAGTTTACGAACTGCAGCCTGCTCTGTCAAAAGATGCTTCGATTTCAACACATCCAATGACAAATCCCGTCAAAACACCGGAAGAAATAGCCGGTGTTTTTGACTATGTCACTTATGGGAAATGTATGTATATTTTATTATATCATTCCTCGAGGAAATTTTTATTGAAAATAATCTTCACAATTTCTAATTTTATTCGCTTATATAATAATATTCTCAACTTAATATAACTTTTATAATATAAGAAAATCTTATATTTTTATACATAAAAATATAAAAACTTATGCAAAACATGAAATTATTATTAAAAAATTTACTATTATAAATTTATTATTCCAAAAGAAAATCATTTCAATATCATAATGATATTTCGTTTTACAAATACAAAATATTTTATTACTAAATTATGCTTATATATATATATATATATACACTTCTGGCCAAAAGTTTGTGTGTGAATACATCATATATCGGTATATTTATATATACATATTTTATTTTATTGTCTTTACCAGAAACTTAATAACTCAGAAAGGGATTTTTTGTTAGGATTAAATCAGTAAACTTATATATTGTACAATAATATCTATCAAAAGTTTTGCAATCTATAATAAAAAGATACACAAGAGTTTGTAAACGTTGGCTATTTTTCTTGATAAGATATTGAGTCACAAACCTCAGATTATTCAAAGTTATTTTGATTTTCTGTTATTTTCTTATTTTGTAATAGTATATTGTTAATCATAAATTCAAGTGAGTTTCAATAAATAGCATATATTAATTTAATAATAAATATATATTGTAAATGATGTCAATATCACTCGCAACTCTGTTTTAAAAATTTTAATAAGTAATCGTGTTCTGAACAGACAAAATGGGTAAACATAAAGAAATTAGTATTGAAAAACGAAGTGCTATAATCCCTTTACATAATGAAAATTATTCTCACCGACAAATAGTAAGAGAAATGAAAGTCTTGTTGAAATGTTCTTGTGCTTTTAATACTGTATCCAAACTTTTGGCCGGGAATTTACGTATTGATATTTGAAGTTTAAAGTTTTGCTAAACACTTCATATTTAATATTAAAATATTTATATATTGTATATTAATATAAATATATGTATATTACATCTACATATACAATATATATATATATAT
>JAJVSH010000135.1:91863-108135 GCA_021460005.1 Tetramorium alpestre
ACCAGGAAGTTCATATATTAGCGCTCCGTGATTATTTAGCGAAATTAAAGTATCAAACGGCACGTCCTGAAGATTTATGGGAAAGTTTCAAAAAGTTTATATCGATACCAATTGGTAATAGAAACACAAGCATCGAGGAAGTCATGAACACTTGGACAAATCAATCGGGATATCCCGTCGTCAATGCTACATTATCTAGTTCTATATTGACGCTTACTCAAGTAATATCACATAGTTTTATTGCTCTTCTGGCATTTTCTCACGTGCATTTTTTAAATTCTATAAATTAATTTAACGTGTTGTGTTACAGGAACGATTTCTAATGAATAAAAGTATTGCTTCTGGCGAGGAGTTTTATTGGATACCAATTGAGATATCTGTTTCATCCGATTCCCTTAGTGATGTTTACCTTATTTTAAACCACAAACTCTGGCTAGGGCCAGAACATGAGGAAGTATATATTAATCCTAATAACAATTGGTTCATCGTGAACAACCAAAATGGCTTCTATCGTGTTAATTATGATACCGAGTCATGGAAAAAATTAATTAACAAGTTAAATGCTAAAGGATTTGAAACTATCAGTGTCTTGAATCGCGCCCAAATTATAGATGATCTTTTTAACTTGGCTCGCGCTAATTACGTAGAGTACGAATTATTGATGAGCGCAACGGCATATTTGAAACAAGAGACACATCATTTACCATGGAAAGCATTCTTCAATGGCCTATCATTCATTTATGAAAGATTTGAAGAGCAAGAAACCCAAAAGGATCTACAAGAATACATTTTGCAATTATTAACTAAGATGTATGAAGAAGTAGGATTTGAAGACCGCAATAAAGATAAGCATTTAGACAAATTAAATCGGGAAATGATTCTTCAATGGGCCTGCAAATTAAATAAAAGGGAATGTATAAAAAAATCTGTAGAGTTATTTGTGGCATGGCGTAAAAATTCCGCACGGTAAGATTCCAGCAAGTTTGGATAAAATCATTAAATTTATAACAGTTTCATATCCTTTATAATAGTTAATTCTAAATAACTTATATTCTTTTTCATGTTTTCAATTATCTTAATCTATTGTATACAAGAACCAAGAGTTTCTATTTTAAAAGTTACAAAATAATATAAGTACAACTTAAAACTAAACGCATATTAAGATTAAAAATGTTACAACTTAAAATTATTTTGTATTTATATAAAAGAAAATTGTAATGTGGATTCTAAAAGATTCAAAAAAGAATTTAAATTATAAACCTATATGTAGGTTTCAAAAAAAAGTGTTAAATTAAAAGACTTGATAGAAAATAAAATTCACCAGTGAATCTTAATTATAAAATTTACATTTTATTTCACTGCAAAATTTTATATTCTTATCTAAGATTTTTTTATTTACAGAATTCCACCTAATGCACGATCAGCTGTTTATTGTACCGCAATAAAAGAAGGAAAAGTAGATGATTGGAACTTCCTGTGGAATCAGTATCTAAAATCAAACTTTGCAACAGAGAAAAAGATCATTATAAATGCACTCGGCTGTTCGACAAATAAGACACTACTTCAAAAGTAAGTCTTCAAACAAAGAATGCTATATTATCAACTATTTTAAATGAAAAAACTTTAAAATGTTACGCTTCTAATTTAACATACAAAGTGAAGAAAAAATACCGAGACACTACAATATCTCGAATGGAATAGATTTTGGAGGAAAATGTTAAATATATATACAAAAGTTTTTAAGTATCGAGAGAGCTATATCTGACTGGTCAATCAGATTTTGTTCGTCACTCAATAAGGCCTAGGTCGATTTTTTTGTAGAAATTACTACTTTTATTGCAGATTCAAATTCTATGGAAAAAAAAATTTTATTCCTAGACATTTATCGCTAAATCCCCTCCAACAAGCCAAAATAACGCTTAAAGTTCTTATTTTAAAACACATAAAATAACGATTTTTGTCATGATATCGAAAAAATGACATGCGAATAAATTTGTATTTTAACATATTGACTGCCACATAGGGGATTCGTCCGACACCGGATACCACGGTCTTTAAAACCGTAAACTACTTTATTCAAAAAATCCATGTCATTTCTTTGATAGCTTTCTCGATACTTAAAAAATTTGTATTTAAGATTTTTCTGCACGACTTTTTCCCTTTGAGATATTTTAGAGTTTCAGTACTTTTACTACACCCTGTATAATTAAGATATGTAGATATATATTTATAGAAATAATTTAGAAATGTTAATTTAGAGAAAAGTTCTATCACGTTTGATAAAATATTTAACCAAACCATTTAATCAAAAGATTAGCTATATACTTATTAATTTGATTTTTAACTTTCGTAAGTTTATTTATAATGATAAAATTAAATTTATTTTCTTGTATTTATATATTATAAAATTCGCTAAAATTACAAAAATCTGTGATTATTTGGGATGATTTACATACATCGAGCGAGTTTATAATTATCATTCGATAAATTTACAATTTGTTTATATAGATACTTAGCAACTGCCATTGAAAATTACAAACCTGCCACTGCAGTCATTCGTCGACAAGACGTTTCAGCGGTGTTTACTTCCGTGTACAGCGCAGGTCCAGTAGGAGTAAATGTTACTCTTGAATTTTTAATGACAAATATGGACGCGTTGTACAAATAGTGAGTGTCATAGTATTATCTATTCTATTGCAATTGTAGCAATAAAATTCTTATGTTTGTATGTTTTTATTACAGTTTCGGAAAGTGGGATGAAGTTGCAGATATGATTGTTAACGTGGCATCGCATATAACGAATGAGGATCAATACAATGCGGTATGATTATTCGAAATTCTTATTTAAAAAATTGAAAATGCCAGAACAAAAGAATTTAAATTTCTAAAAAAATTTTTTTTTAATATAATTTCTTTTGCATATTATGTATTAACTGAACTGATATTAAAATTTATAATTGAATTATAATTTTAAAGTATTTTATATTACAAGCTTTTACATTAGAGTGTAATATATATTCACACATATATATAATAATTAGTATGCTATTATTACTTAATCATATAAGAAGTGCAACAATTTTAAATTAACTAAAATCATCGAGTAATCAATTAATGCTATATTCTTCTTTCTTCTAGTTGGTATACTTCCTTGAACATAATATAACCCGGTATCCTCCAAACATCAGAAAGAAATTACTTTCTGCTATCACTACTATGGAAACCAACTTAGCATGGTATAAAAATTACGGCCAAAAACTTATACAATGGATAATGAAGCAAAAGCCTGAACCAGAAACACCACCAGATAGTTCTACAAGAATAGACTCACTGAACATTGTTTTTACAACTCTCATTGCTTTAATATCATATTTTTTAAGCTATTATTAAAAAATTCAATTTAACGCAAAATAGTAACAAAGATTATTCTTCCTATTATGTAAAATAGATAAAATTTGTTCTTGATCCGTGCGTTTTTATTTAATAATTTGTTCTTTTTTTTAAATAAGAACAGGGATGTTACATTTTTTATGCAATATTTTAATATATCTAATAATTATATATAACATAAAGAATTGTATCTTTAATCAAACTTTGTAATTCAGTAAATAAATGTAAAATAATAGAAAATAAAAATGATGACATATATTGCTTATCAAAAGATTTTTTATTTATTATAGAGGAGATGATAACAATATAGGAGAAAGAAATTCAATATGCAAGATATGTAACGAAAACTTGCCATAAATATTTAACAATGCAATCTGTTTATCTATTTTGATACCTTCAGTTTGACAGGAAACTGTGAAAAAAGACATAATTTGTTGACTTAATTGTTATGACATCATTGTTTATGCCTGTCATAAAACTTTATAATAAAACTTATAATTAACTTATCAAAAACTTATAATGAAAAATAAATTCGTTTTTCTTACTTCTCATTTTTCTTATTTTATATTATGTTAATAAATTGAGTGACTTAAAATATTCGCTATTAAACTACTAAAAATGCTATTGTAATGTTTAAAATAGGGTACTTAAACTTTTAGTATAACCGCCAGTCTGTTTCCAAAACATTTAAATTAAGTTCAAACACAAAAATAGTAATATGGGAATTCATAATATTTATATATCTTTGATATTTATGATTTTTGCTTTGAAAATAGTTTTAATTGATTCTAATATTAATTAAATTTAATTTTTTTATTTTGAATTTATTTCATTTTTGTAATTTCATTAATGCTTATTACATTTTAAAGAATGATAAATACATTAAAAACAATTATTTCTCTGATAATTAAAGAAGCTATTGTTATTCTTGTTATCTTATAACATTTTTTATATTACATGTACTGGAAAACTACATGTACTGGAATTACAGAAATATTTTCTACAAACTTTTCCTGCTATTTTCATATTAAAATTCTATTTTCTTGAAATCCGCAAATTTCACGTAATTATACATTTGAAAAAATGATATAATTCACTGGATTAAAAAAAAATGTGACACTTTGTAGATTAAAAATCAAATATTTGCAGATATAAAAAACACTGATGTTGATCCCAGTGATAGAATTAATCTCAATTTACTACACAAATAAAAAGACTTTTATATCATCGCCATTACCTCTATTACATTACAAATTAATTTATCTCAACTCTCAATAATTTAATTAAGAAAAATGCATAACATTTTTAAGCAATACTTACAGAATTATTTAATAGGATATAATTCTTAGTAAACTTTTAGCAAGGTTTGCTTTAGCAAGCTTGGCTATCTGGGTTAGTACTTATTATAGAATAGGGCCATAAATAGCATAAAACAAGATATATCTCGCGATCTAAATCGTACAGGAGGTAGTCGCCTTACTCGGACTCGAAACAACTCGGAATAGATGCCAGAGGTTTACAATTTTTTGGTATTTTCCTCTTAACTGATGTCGAGTCTGGATTGCTGCGGTTGCACTTACACTTCGGTAACTCACTGAACAATGAGGTCCCGAGGCCCTTTCAGCGCTTTGCTGAGTCCCCGTGCATCGTCCTGCGCATTTGATCTATCTTCTTATGGACCTGGTATGGTTGACCTTGCTTTATCAATCCGGATCGATAACAGCACCGACTCGGGCGCCTGCCGAATTCGTACTCGCTGCCATTATCTCCGTAATTCCGCCTATCAAATATGCATTTCTCGGTACAATCTTCCTGACTAGCCACATCCTCCTTTCCGCTCCGCTCACGTTTGTTGGCTACATTACTTCAAAAACAGCTAAAAATATTTTTTACTTCTTAAACTTTCTTCTTTCAAAAACGTGATGTAATGGGGCTTTCTAATGTTCTCTTATTCGTAATATACAAAAAAAACCTATCAAAATGACCTATCGCTCTTTCAGAAGCAAGAAAAAATGTCCAAAACGTTGTGTGGTAACTTTTTCCTTAAAACGTGATTTTTATGCAGAAGAACTGCATTTTCACAAAGTTCCCCAAACTTTGGACAATTTTAACCCTTTTAGGACGGGAAAGCCATTATTTTTTCTCAACTTTCAACGCTATATCTTTTAATGTAATTGGCCTGGAAAAAATTCCGGAAATAACATTTCCGAAAGTTTGAAGCCTCCTCTTTCAGATGCCGTCATTAGAATTGACCTATGAAGCGATATAAAAAAGTTATAGCCCATTTTTCCAAAAAAGCGCCGGATTTTTCGCGATTTTTTTTTGAAAATCTCAAATTTTGAATTCGAAAACGTCTTGCTAGAATATCGTAACCATGATAAAAGATGTCATGGATATCTGCTCTAACAAACCCCGTTGGGCGTTTTCGAAAATTCAATATGGCGCCTTTAAGATGGCGGCTTAAATTAAGAAAACCGATATATTTCCGATTTTTTCAATCTAATCTCATTAAATCTTCCTCAAACTAACTTTAAATACATGAATTCTATATCCAACATGCGTAGAAATCATAAAAATATATGGTCTATACGAAAAAAGGTCTTATTCCTCAGAAAACGCGAAAAGTGCCTGTTTTCTCAATGACAAAGCTGCGAATTCAATAGTAAATGTATAATGTCAGTATTCTCTTGTGTCTAAATGTNCGCCATATTGAATTTTCGAAAACGCCCAACGGGGTTTGTTAGAGCAGATATCCATGACACCTTTAATCATGGTTACGATATTCTAGCAAGACGTTTTCAAATTCAAAATTTGAGATTTTCAAAAAAAATCACGAAAAATCCGTCGCTTTTTTGGAAAAATGAACTATAATTTTTTTATATCGCTTCATAGGTCAATTCTAATAACGGAATCTGAAAGAGGAGGCTTCAAACTTTCGGAAATGTTATTTGCGGAATTTTTTTCAGGCCAATTACATTAAAAGATATAGCGTTGAAAGTTGAGAAAAAATAATGGCTTTCCCGTCCTAAAAGGGTTAAGTAAAACATAAAGAAGACTTATTAATAGGTTAAAGTTCACGAATCGTAGACCTGATATTTCGCGCGCTCAGGCATGGTGTTATGACAAATGATAACGATGACATCACGAATCGGGCCCCTTGATCAATGTTGAGATTTTTATACAAATATGTAATACTTATTTTTATTAAAAAATTATTTCTGCATCTATGCTAAACCTCTATTTATATATTACATACAAAATTAATATTGGATATGTTGTAAAACATCAAAAAATATTAGATCCTATTTTTTAGCAGCGTATCTCAACGTTTAGAGATTGAAACAACTCCTCGAAAATAATGGGGATAAATTAAAAATAACATTTTCAAAAACTATTAATATACAGTTGTAAAGAGTATAAAATACCGTAAAACTTTTATATAAAACATTTTTTCATATACTCGATATTTTTAAAAATATTCGTAAAAAACAAAAAATCTATTATTCTCGAGGAGTTATTTCAACCCCTAAACATTGAGACACACCGCTAAAAAAATAGGGGTCTAATATTTTTTGATCCTCTACAACATATCCAAAACTCATTGAAATCGGTGAGGGACACTTCCGATGGTTCCCTTGTCAGTAATATTGGTAATATATTTACAAAACCATACGAAAACACATAATAATCTTATACCATCAGTAATCAACTATTTTGCAATTCCGTTCTTCATGCCCTATTTGTAATTTATTATGTACAAACCAATTTTTTTGTATACCACTTTGACACTATAATTAATTTGTGTGATCAATATGAAAAAATATAGAAATTGCAATTGAATCTGAAAAAAATTTTTAAATATGTATATACATACACCGTGTAGTCAAAAAGTTCCAGGACTGCTACAGAAACCGTATAAGTGACACTGTCTATATGCGACAAATGGCACTACGTAGTACACATCTTCCTTTAAATATAAAATTTTATTTCATTCACTTTCAATAAGTTCTGACTTATTTACAGACGTTCGCGTAAAATACATTTTGTGTGCTTGTCATTATTTGAAAATGTAACAGCGAGCTAACATCAAATTTTGTTTTAAATTGGGCAAAACTGTCACAGAACAGCGCTTACACACGTTCCACATTTTCGTACGTTCGACTCGAACAAGAACGACCTGATCTTTCATCATCTTCTAGCACTTCTCTTCCGGCTTTAAAACGCGCAAACCATTCAAAAACTCGTGAATAAAACATAGCCCCCTCACCATACACCTTCTTTAACATTTCGTAAGTTTCTGTGGCAGTTTTGCCCAATTTAAAACAAAATTTGATGTTAACTCGCTGCTCCATTTTCAAATAATGACAAGCACACAAAACGCACTTTACGCGAACGTGTGTAAACAAGTCTTATTGAAAGTGAATGAAATAAAATTTTATATTTAAAGGAAGGTGTATACTACGTAGTGTCACTTGTCGCATATAGACAGTGTTACTTATACGGTTTCGGTAAGTCTTGAAATTTTTTGACTACACGGTGTATATATCTGTTCTGAATCATTTGAATGTTACATGTATAAGTAAGGAACGCTAGGTAGTTGAGTGATGCAATTTTTAGGCAAGTTAATTTGTGCCTTGCCGCTAGTTGAATGATTTTTTCAATGAATGATTCAATTTTTTAAGTTTTGACTTCCGCCATATTTAATCTACCATTTTGAATTTGTCAATGTTGACATTGGATTCATATTTAGCGATCTAAGAAGGCTTTAAGTTTGTATAAACATAGTTGAAAGTTATTGGTAAATTGTCAATGACTTAATTCACAGCTTTTCCGCAATAAATCCCATATTTAACCATAAATATTTTATTAACCATAGCCGACACTAAAAATTCTTTTTAGGGGCTGAAAGTCCTAACAACATACTTAATTTTGATTGCAAAGAAATTTTTTTATTACGTCACATGTCGTAGTTATAACATGACAAATTACGTAAAAATAGCCTATTTTTGCAACTTTAATTGCAAATTTTTCAAAATTGTGGTGGAGCAATTTGACGAACGAACGAATTCATATTTAGTGTCTAAGGAAACTACGGGAAATGCCTATTCCCGTTTTTGCGTTTTTTTTTTGTTGAATAGTGTAATTAAGCGTTCCACTGTAACCAATCACGAATCGTTGCATAATTGTTATCAATCCATCGTATGTTGGATTCCGCATATTCTATTGCTTGCTGTATAGTTCGAGTTGCGCTACCAAATTTATTAAAGTGTTCCTTTGCAAACTGTACCAGCTAAAAAATAATATAAGAAAAGTAGATACATTGTAGGATTTGTTTGAAAGAGTACTGAGATTTCTTGTAGAAATTGATTACATATTTCTATTTGTTTATCAAATTTATCAAAGAGCTCAATATTTATATTATCTTTGCTATTTAAATGCTATTATATAATCTTTACTTTTTATTTTAGTTTGAAGTTATCTTCAAAATATATGATCACCTTTCAACTTACATCTTTCAATTCGTATTTTGTACTTATTCCTTTTGTTGCTGATGCTGTGATGATATTGATATCTGATAGTGACGGTCCAAAACTGGAAATGATAAATTTATGTTGTATATCAAGCTTTCACAAATAAAATATAGTTTTTTCTAAAACAAAGATCCATAAAATATAAACTATAATAGTAAGAATCTCGAGGACGGCTGGCGGCGCTGGCGCAAATAACACGTGCAGGACAAATAACTCATGCAAGAAAAGAAAATGAAATCAGAAAACGGAAGCACGAACAGCAGAGTGGTCCAAGCAGAAAGAAGGAAAGATAGAAGGCGCCAGAACGGTAATTATTTACTTTAGTGATTCCTCACCGATTTCGATGACCTTGAAATATGTTATCAGGCTCATCATTCTCAACAACTTTTCCCTATACATGTTAGGCTCGCTCGGCTTTAGTTAGTAGAGATATTTGCAAAAAAAGTATGATTGTCTGCTTTTGACCTACGCGTTATCTCATAATTTTTTTATTAAAATAGTAATGCGTAGGCGGGGGAGGGGCTCCGCCTCCTCCTTGCTTTATCCTAACTCTATCCAACCCTTTAATTAAATAATAAATTAAGTATCCAACGCCTAATTAGATGCAAAATTTTTGTTGTAAACCTATGTGGAAGTTGTGCGGTTGAATAATAACAAATAATAACAAAAAATTTATATTTCCACATAATTCAATTCAAGTCCTTTTTTCTGTCTAAAGCAAACAATTTTATCTTTAAATTGAATTATTTCTCCGGAAAACAAATTTCAAGATAAATAATTCCCTATATGTCAGGGCTAGGTCCACGATTGTACGGTTTCACATGGGTTTGCAACTTTCCATGCGAAGTTACTCCCACCCCACCCACTCCCTGCTTGCGAATTTTCACACAGTGACTTTTACCCCAACCCATTCCCTGTAATAGTGAAGAAGGATTTAAACATTTGACTGTAAATCATAAAATAAATTTTACTGATCCAGATAGTGGGGCACATACCCAAAATATTGAACGTTGTTGGCGTGAAACTAGAACCAACATTCTACGATATGGAACTCAAGAAAGGCATTATGGTTGGTTATATAGCGGAATTTTATTTCGATTGCAATGATTTTAATGCAAGAATAATTGCATTCTTTGACATAATGATTGAAATTTTTCCAGTTTCTATTAATAATAATAAAGAATAGTGTTTATTAAAGTGCTGTTATATTTTTTTGGTAATGCTATATTTTTTTTATTTTTTTTGCAAATATCTCAATAACTAAAGCCGAGCGATCCTAACATGTATAGGGAAAAGTTGTTGAGAATGATGAGCCTGACAACATATTTCAAGGTCATCGAAATTGGTGAGGAATCACTAAAGTAAATAATTACCGTCGACACGACAGGTGAATGCGCGACTAACGGAGAGAAAAAAATTAGTCAGCCGATAAAGTAGGAAAAACACAAAATCACTTCCAAAGAGATAATCGATATAGCAGATAACAATAAATGAATACAGAAAAAGAACAGGAAGGAAGAGAGACAACAGGTAAAGAAGGAGAGAAAAGAGACGGAAAAGAAAGATAGAAATACAATTCTAAAGCACCTTAAGACAAAGATCAGGAAGTTTCGGATGAATTGATACACCAAATAAAAGGAAAACAGAAGAAGAGAACAGATCGGAAGCAGAGAGAGACCTTTTAAGAAAATTTGAAAAAGCAAGAACAGTAACCAGAACTTCACCCAAGAGGGAAACATTAGAATTTAACACAGAAGAAACGGAAAAAATGGAAGAAATAACACAGATGCTAAAAAAGATAAAAGAAAAACTCAAAAACATGCGCGATGAATTAAAAAAAGAAATTAGAGATGTCAAGGAAGAGAACGGAAATACATTCGGAAGGAAAAATCAAGATGATAGAAAAAAAAAATCGAGAATATGGTAATGAGAAAAGGCATAAGTGAAGATATACAAGGAAAAATAAAAAAGTTAGAAAAACAAGAGATAAGAGAAAAAAAAAGATAATATAACTATAAAGGGATAGGAAGTCACAAAAAGAGATGGGAAGTCTCAAAAAGGGATGCGAAGTCTCAAAAAGGAATGGGAAGTCTCAAAAAGAGACTCATTAGAAAGAGCTGGAGGAAATGCATCAAAGAGAATTACTTCGTGCAGAAGTAAAAGTGATAGAAGCATTCTGGACAAGAAGAAGAACAAACATAGTTACAGCAAAATTGTACGATAAAGAACAGAAAAGGCACGTCATAATTAGAAAGAATAAATTAAAAAAAGGGAAGAACATAATAATGACCTAATCTGAAAAGAAAGACAGAAAGAGATACGCTCGATCGCAGAAGCAGAAAAAACAAAAGGACCAAAAGTAAAAATTGGATATCAAGAGGCACGGTAGTGTCTCGCGTCAAGTATAACGAGACCTACCAGGCCTCATTGATGCACGATGCCGTTTAAAGAGGATATCGTATTATCATATCACAATAACGATTGCTCCGATTGAATTTTAAATAGTCTCAATGTATAGCTTGGGGTCAATTGTATGAGAAAAGTGTTTTTATTTTTCTTGTACGTACCCTACGAGCAGAGATATTACACTTAAACTTAAAGTCTAAATGTGAAAAAAATTGAGATAAAATTTCTCCGTCGTCATCGTCAAATGGTGATAAGGGAAGCGCGCGGGAGAGGCAAAGAAATGTAACCCAGTTAAGTTGTCTGCGTTTGCATCGCATTGCTATTTTGACAGTTTTGACAGTTCGTCATTGAAAAAGATTAATAGTAGATTATATTAAAAAAAATTATATTAAAAAAAATTAAAGTATCTCCACTTCCATCACTCTTAATTGTTAGAAGAATCGGATTTATATGCAGTTATTAGATCTTTAAAGTCAACAGAAAACTGTCGAAGTAAGATATTCAAAATCTGTTCTTAATTTAGCTATCCAAGTACTAAAGTTGTTATGCATCTTGTACATATCTTATTTGACACTACAAAATGTGTGATATCACAACAAAATTATCTTTTTAAAAAAAAGGTAAAAAAAAGCGTCAAGTATATGCCCGCAAAAAATGCTCTAAAAAAAGTAATGATATATTGTCAAATTGCGCCAATTATAAAAACGTGTACTTACATCAACCAGAGGAGCTGCTACCGAATATTATAATTGTTTTATTAACAAATCTTTATAAACTAAATTACGTACTAAAATATTTATAAAAACTACAGTGATGTCTTTGCAATCTAAATTACTAATTAAACTCGCCAGAACACATTATGCATNTATAACAAATGTAATTAAACTTATTCTTTAAACTTATTATTTTTTTGAGTTTAGCAGCGCCAAGTATTTTGAATACTGTACAGAATCGTATTAATTATTGCATGGCATTTTATTATTAAAGAGTAATAATTAAATAATAGCTCTTCTGGTTGATGTAAATACACGTTTTTATAGTTGGCGCAATTTGATAATATATCATTATTTTTTTTAGAGCATTTTTTGTGGGCATATACTTGACGCTTTTTTTTACCTTTTTTAAAAAAGGTAATTTTGTTGTGATAGAAAATTACAAGTAAATGAGAGAAAGTTTATATATAGAGAAGAAGAGGGTCTAAAGAAGCAAAATTTTTGGAGCAGACAGAGCTCTGCAAGCCCATAAGCGGACAAGAGGAGCAAGAAGAGAAGGGAGCAGAAGTTCCGACAAGCTCTGTAATGGCAGAGATCGCAGGAGCGAAGCTCGCAATTACAAAAGTAAGTAACTAACACAAGCAGAGAACATAGGAAAATAAAAATAGGTTTTTGGAACGTTGCTGGACTGGATAACAAGGACGCACAATTTTGAGAATATATAAAGCAATTTGACAATCGGAATGGTGGAAACTTGAATAGAAGAAAAGCGCTAAAGCAAAGTAAGAGAACATCTACCAGAAGCATTCAGATGGAGATATCAATATGCTAGGAGAGAAAAGAAAAAAGGAAGAGCTATCGGAGGAAACATCACAGACATAAGAAAAGAAATTACAAAGGAAACAGAACAATCCAAAAAAACGAAATACTCGATTGTTTTAGAAAGAATATTCTAATGTACGGAGCAGAAATATGGGGTTGGAGAGAATACAAAGTAATGGAAAAATGTCAGGATAAGTGATACACCAAATATAAAGTGGTCGTTAGACTAGAGTACACCAAGTCTTTGTTTCTTCCCTAAATATATAGTTAGGGAAGAAACAAAAAGATCGCGGCAGTGAGAATAGAGTCAAGAAAAAGGGCATTGAAATTTGAAGAAAAATTAAAGAAAGAGTTAAACAACGAATTACTTAAAGAATGCTTAGTAGAGATAGAGAAAGAAAAACAAACTAGAAGTAAGTGGAAAACAGACAGAGAAATGTATTTCCGTAGAAATGTTAGGGATAGAAGTAAAAAGGAGGGAAAAGGGGAATGATATTATAGATAGTTTAAGTTTTGAAAGAGATATAGGAATTCAGAAACAGACACAATTCAATAGAATACAGAATTTGAGATACGAAAAAAGGTATAAAGACTTATGCTCGATAGGGATCCCAGAATACTTAAGAAAACAGGCGAAAGAAGACTTTCAAACTATCACTAGGTTTAGATGCGGAAATGAGGAAATGAGGAAATGAGGAAATTAGTAATAAGTTCTGACAAAACCAGGAAAGAACTTTTTGCAGGATATGCCGGAACTTTTTGCAAGATAAGGAGGAAGAGACTTTAGAATCTAGAACATCTCACAGCAAGCACAGGAAAAATAAGGAACCACATGGGAATAGTACAAATATTATTAAAAAAAGGAGAAAGAATTAACTGGATGAAAAACGTTATCAATTAACGAAGGAAAATGTCATAACATAATGTAAAAACGTCTAATATATATATATATATATATATATATATATATATATAAGTAAAAAATCTTTGTAAACCCACTTTCAAAGCCGAAAGGCACGAAATAAACTTTATCTATCTAATAATAAGAATCTCAAATCTTCCCAAATTACATAGGATTAATTGACATTTATAATTAATGATGTTCCTTATTTTTAAGCCTTCTATGACATTATAAACATATGCATATATAAAAATAAGCTTACTATTTATTGAGATGCAGCCAATTATTTCTGAAGTAATTAAACATGAGTGGCTGCCCAGCAATATTACTGGCGACTGATTCAAAAACTAGGTAGGCATCTTGTTTCTTAATTCCTGAGTTTTCCGTAACAGCCCAGTTTAAAAGTCGATTCAACAGCCATATCTCTTTTGTGCAAGCTAATGCCTGCAAAAGTATATTTTTCTCTGATCCTACGTTGGTTCCAAGATATCGCTGCCAAGCAAATTCCCATTCACTTTGTCCACCCACTCGAATGGCCGTGCAGTAAATTATGGTCCTCATATCTGGCGAAATTCTAAACAATAAAAAACAAAAAATTTATAATTGTTACAAAAATGATTTTATTAATAATTATTCTTATTAGAATAACTGCTTCAGTCGATTGTTAGCGCAGCACAAAAGTTCTCTACTGCACAACCGTACGCTCAACAATCAGTCTTCAACCCAATACTAAAAAGGATAAAGAAAACTTACTCTTACTGTAATAAAACAGAATATATTGTTAATATAAGAAAATATTTTACAGAAACGTGTGTCACTACAAAAGAAAAGAATGGGACAATAAAAAATGAGTACACAGAGGAATACCCCATTCAGCAGATACATTATACTACAGACAAGTATATTCTATGAATATTCATAGAATAATATTAAAGAATATGGTGTAGGAAATGGGTTTTCGGTAATAAAACTCGAACGCAGACAATATCAGGCACAAAATATTTATTTTGTACACGACGTGGTAAAAACCGAACCGGAACTCCAGTCGAGCCAACCTACAAGATTTGCCAATGTAAAAACAGAATCTAATAATTTTAGATAGATAGCGATACATAACATAAGAAAGTTAAGTTGATTTACTTTAACACTTCCCCGTAAACTTAACTAACAAACAAAAGGGGCTACTAAACGAACTAGATTTGTAGATTAAATACAAAGTCCAATTTTGGAACACATAGCTTTAAACTTAAAGGTTTTGTAAACATATCTCCTAGTTGATTTTCAGAACGCACGAATTCAACATTAATATCACCCTTTTGATAAAGTTCCCGAACAAAGTAATAACGAACTTCAATATGTTTGGATCTTTTGTGGAATTCATAGTTCTTTACAAGTTTGATTGCACTTGCGTTATCGACGAATAGAATAGATATACTTTTAGTTCCACCAATTTCAGCCGACAATTTTTTAAGCCATACCAATTCTTTTGCACCCACGCTTGCAGCAACAAATTCGGCCTCAGTAGTCGAAAGAGAAACCGATTTCTGCAACTAAGAAGTCCATGATACTGCTGTACCATTAATAAGCGAGACGAAGCCATTCGTTGATCGTCGTGTTTTGGTGTCTCCTGCGAAATCAGCGTCGGAATATGCATGCAGTCCATCACCAGTAGAAGTATAGAAAAGACCCAGATCAGAAGTACACAGAGTGAAGGTACCGGAAGATGCATTTAATGGAGACCCAGTCGGATGCAGTAGGTACAGCCATTGATCGTGCAACCTTCGAGACAGAATATGCCAAGTCCGGACGAGAAGCGCAGGCCAAATACAATAAAGATCCCACTGCTAAACGATATGAAATGGAATCGTCAAGAGCATCATCAAGCGATTTATCTAATTATTGATTGTCAGCAGGTGTCTTTATCGAATTGCAGTCAGCCATGCCGAAACGTTGCAGAATCTTCTCAACGTATGCTCGTTGTGAAACGAAGAATCCAGACTCACGTTGCTCGATTTGCATTCCCAAGAACGAGTCGAGAGAACCTATCGTGATTTTGAACTCTGAAGTTAGCAATCCCAAGAACGAGTCGATTGTGTCTTGCGTCGACCCTGCGATAAGACCATCATCAACGTAAATTGCGACTAGTAATTTTTCTGTTCCGTTTTGTCGAATGTAGATACAGGGATCTGCAGTTGACCGTGTGAATCCATTCTTCTCTATAAACGAGTGGAATTTATTGTTCCAGCAACGGGGCGATTGTTTTAAACCGTATAACGATTTCTTCAGACGGCAGACACGACCGGACCCATCTTTACCCTTGTGGTTGAATCATGTAGATCTCGGCATCGATTTCACCGTATAAGAACGCAGTTCTCACATCGAATTGGCCAAGGACAAGATTTTCTTCAGCTGCAGTCGCGATGACGGCCCAAATGGCGTCGTAACAAGCAACCGGAAAAGTCTCATCATAATCAAGTCCTGCACGCTAAAATACGCCGCGAATGACTAG
>JAJVSH010000135.1:112600-134353 GCA_021460005.1 Tetramorium alpestre
GAAAACCGTTGAATGAATCGACCGACATCGGACCATTTACGTCGGCATTAATCAACTCGCCGACACCTTGCGGACGATCTCGACGCGGATGAAACAGTTTGCGATGTGATTTACCGAGGACACAACCATCACAGAAGGACGCGGCGTCAGAACACTTAACCGGTATACCTACACGGGATAGTACATCGCTCACATGACGTTTATCTTGATGGCCTAATCGTTCGTGCCTTGCAGTACTTCTTCGGTTGAAGCTAGGTTAGTTTCCATGGGCGAATCCGGAAGCACGAACGCGCATATTCATGACGTACACGGGACCGACGAGTTCACCATTGTATCGAATTTTCACATCATCGAAATCGAACGTAATGTCATTTCCGTATTTGACAACTTGTCGAATGGAGAAAAGTTGATGGCGAGCCTCAGGTACCAGACGTCATTCATTGAAGCAGGCGATCACCTGTTACCTATGCGCATCTCGACGTTAATCCTGCCGGACCCGTAAGCCAGAATATTGCTGGCTGGATGCGTTGCGGGATCGGGAACTTCTCGAACGTGACAAAGTGTTGTTTGTTCGCCGACATATGATGCGTTATACCGGAGTCCGAAATCCAAGATTCAGCAAGAACGAAGTCTGCGTTGACTGNCAAACCAGTGGCGAAGAACGTACCTGGTTTGCTATCCTATTTCGAATCGGCTTCGGAATTATTTTTGCTGGAGTTGGCTTTGGTTGCAGTTTTCTGCTCTGCTTGCAGGCGTTTCTGACAATTGGCGATAATATGTCCGACTTTCTTGCAATATAGACATGAACGTTTTTCTTTCTTATGTTCTGTCGAAGACGAATCTGATGTTGATTTATTTTGTTTCTTCTGTGAATCCTTTAATTTAGATTTTGCGTAGAAAGCGCCAGACATCTGCGATGTTCCATGCGACGCGACCGAACTTTCAATCGAACGCAAATTTTCAATCAATAGCTTCGTCGTTCGTTCACTTTCCGGAACGCGATACCAAGTAGAACGATAATATTGGTACTCAGGACCGAGCGTTTTGAAAATACGATGGTGAAGCAGCGATAACGGAAGTGTGGCATTCGGATTATCTTTATGTAATTCATTGAGAATGTCGTCGAACACATTAGCTAACCTAGATGTATGTTTTGTAACGGAAGTAGTGTCATCTTTTGACATCTCGAAGAAGCTGTCTAATAATATGTATAACCTTTGCAGAGATGACTGTTCAAATACTGACACCAACGTATCCCAAATTTCCTTTGCGTCAGTTTTCTTGCGGACGTGAATAGCAGCTTCTTCGTCGAGCGTTGTACCGATTATTCGAGCTGCACGTGCCTTGTCTCGTTGCCAGCGTCGGTACGCTTCCGACGGTTCCTCGGTGCCCTGTGGCCCATCCGGACACGGTCGCGTGTCATCGATGATCGAATAAAGACACTGTTCTTTCAAACATTGTTCAATTTGCCATTTCCATGTTTCCTACTGTTCATCACTTACTAGCTTTCCAATGCTAGCGATCCAATGTGACTAGACGAACGTTGTCCGCTTCTATTATGACGTGGCGTAACCCGATGCGACAGCATTTGGGTGAGTCAGTTATTTACGGATTGGCTTTGATTTATGCAATAGCGTTTCTCCAAAGCAATCATTATGAAACGCAACGGCGTTTGATCAAATCAGTTATTACGAACCGATCTTGGTAGACACAACTGTGTTTGTCCAAGACGGTTATCACAGGTCTATCTGAGTAGACGCGACAGTGTCTGTTCAGGTGGGCTACTATGGACTAGTCCTGGGTAGTACAACGGTGCATATCCGAATCAGTCATTACGAATTGGTGGAGTTCAGTACAACAATGTTTATTCGAGGGTTGGTACCCAAGAAATACAATGAAGTTCAGTAAGGCTCCGGAATACTGAGATGAAGTGAAACCGTTACTTAAACTAGGAGGATCATCGCTTGGTGACGCTACGAGGAGTACACGGAGGCGCTCAGAATCTCACGGAGTGTTTCGGCAGGATGTCTGAGGACAGACAATAGTGCAGGAAAGCCAAATGTAAGAAAAGTTACCGAATCAAGGCGAATTACGCAGTCCGCGGCGCCATCGCGTCAACCGCGGAAGAGATCGTGTAGAGGAGAGAAGGACCTGCGAGGCGGCGCTTTGGGCATGGGCGAGGACAGCACTCTCTTCTTCCCATGCGATTTTGGCGAACGGACATCTAGCAAGTGTGTAATACGTACACGAATAAATCTCAAGCGCATTTTTTAGTATCTTGACTTTGGCGTTGTTTTATTACAGACTACGATTTGTCTTACAATATAGAAATTTATCTTGCAGAATATTCTCCGAATATTCTGTGCTGTACGTTTCCATAACAACAATACTCTGTTTCGAAACAACTCATAAATTCTTGATTGTTCACAAATTAATAAATTCCCGATTTTAACAATTCTAATGAATAATTTAGTACATTGCAATTAATACGTTTAACACTGACAGAACAAATAGAATAGTTTAATGTTTGCCATTCTTGGGCATCGAAAAATACAACCGACTGTTAATAAATAATCCAATTTTAAATAATATAACATGATATTTTTACTTACGGATTATTAGTATCCGGATTAGAAGTGTTACGCCAATAGTTGAATTGTTGCACGGCGTTTAAAACACAATTCTCATGGTCAAAGTTACATGCCCATGTTAAAACTTCAATTCGGGTGAGAATTGTTAGCTGAGAATCTGCCAGTGGATCAGCAAAAATGACGTACTTGTACACATTATCGAGTAACTTTAATATGAACAACTAAAAAATATTAAAAATTTTAAAAATAAAGTATTATAAATAATTATATATACATATATATTTATATATATACTCGCGGTCAAAAGGACGATAGGTAAAATAGGCCGATTTTGACTCCTGAAGTGTAATGTAAGTTATACAGTTTTTTGAGCCCATGAATACTCATAGAGTAGTACATAATGTACATAGGAGGGGAAAAAAAGTTGTATAATAGAGCTCCAGTCTACTTTAAACCTACTTAAAAAAACCTAACGTACTTTCAAATAAAATCTCTATGATTGTGTTTATTTCTTCTTCAAACCTTGATAACTCGGTAAAAAAATCGCACAGCGATCAGCAATCACTCAAATTAAAGGGGAAGAATTAGGCTATTTGATATATATAACATGCTCGAAAATAAATTATTCAAGTCCATGCACACTTCCAAACTTGGCTAATTTTAATATCTTAAACTTGCCCTTCAATTTAAGGGATTTCTGTTGCATGCAATGTCCCTAATAAAGAAATATATATATACACCATTTTAAAGCTAAAATTTCAACCTTTAATTTAAAAAAAAATTCATGCAGTTTGAATGATTTTTCGCAAAGTTATGACACTTTGAAAATTGTCTAAAAATTTGATCAAAATTTTTGTCCCGTTTCTTTTTTGTACAAGTACATAATACATATACATATATAATATAATACATATACTAGTACATAATACATATACATATATATGTGTATGTATTATGTACTATATAAATATACAAATATAAATTCAGCAAATCTGTCGCAAATCTGCAATTATTTCTGTAAACAGATCTTCACGTTTATGAGCAGTCTGCTGTCGTTCATGTAAAATAAACATATCTACTCTGCATTTGTTACTGATCTATCGTAGATTCTGCTTATAGATCTGCTGGTTATTTGGCACAAATATATTATCGATCTACAATTGACAAACATGTTGCTTATTTGTTGCGTCAATTTGTTGTCTCACTGTTAGTAATAGTTCTGCTCCGGTATTGCATTTAATTTCATATTAGGATGTGACATCCAGTTTTTGATTACAATTGGAGAGTACTCGAGGACACAGCAGGTTCTGGATTCGATAATTTCACTCAACAGAGAATTATTTCCTTATTGTTAACAATTTGCAAGCAAATGGTTAGTTGGGTTACATTACATTTCGTAAGTCAAAATCGGCCTATTTTACTCATCGTCCTTTGAATACAATAGTAAAAGCATAAGAAAATTTCAGCGAAACTTTCATTTTTCTTACTATTTGTCGATAAGAATAACTTTTATTATGTAATGGGATTATAGCGCTTCGTTTGTCAATACTAATTTCAAATCAATGTATACTATTTATTGAAACTTACAGAACCTGCAAAACTTAAAAACCTACTAACAATACATTACCAAATAAGAGAATAATAGAAAATCAAAATAACCTTGAATAATATAAAGTTTGCGATTCAGTATCTTATCAAGGAAAATAGCCAACTTTTACAAACTCTTATGTATCTTCTTGTTATAGGCCGCGAAATTTTCGACAAATATTATTGTATATAATAAATTTACTGATTCATTACTTACAAAAGAACCTCTTTCTGAACCATTAGGTTCCTGATAAAGACAATAAAATAAAAAATATATAAATATATCTATGCATTTAAAATTTTGACTGGGAGTGTATAAAATGAAAAGAAACTACATCACGGCACTCATTGTCAGTTATAGATGAATATTGGTTGTCTAATAATATTTCTGTGCGAATTTTTTATATTTTTACTCTTTTTCTAAAATATTAAACTATTCATCGATTATTTTTCGATCTTAAAATACAGCTCGTATTAAAACAAATTTACATATTTAAATTGATAAAAGATATACTTTTGATGCGCTAATAAGCATTATTTTAAAAACACAGTAAAAAATTTATTACGAAAAAATATTATTTCTTCCTATTTAACCGTGTATTCACATTCGGTTCTTTTTCACTTATTATCGTTAATATTTATGATTCATGCTAATATTATGGAATATCAAATTAAATATGTAATTACTGATATGTCTGAATAATATTTATTTCTTAAAAAGTAATATCATTTATTTTAATAAATATCTATCACACTGGTATTCCAATTTAATAAATACATACCCTGAATTTGTCATAACTTTGCGTTTTAATTAACATATCATTAAGAAAATCCATAGCGCTCAAAGCTGTTCTCCAAGGCAAATAGTCGATTTCACGAAATAAATAAGACGTAACATCCAAAGCAATAGTGTAGTTGAGCTTTTCAGCTCTAGCCAAATTAAGAGCGTCATCGATCAATTGCGCTCGATTAATCGTTGGGATACTTGTAAAATTTCTCATCAATTGTATGATTATCATTTCCCAGTTTGTTTCATCATAATTTACTCTATAGTATCCTATTATACATATAAATATAAAATAGGATGAGTCAGGAGAAGAAGAAATATTTTAGAAGACGATGGTATACACCACTGTAAAAAAAGTTTGTATAAATACAAGTTACTCGTTGACGATACAATTGCGAAGCTGTACTCAGAAAAGTATCATTTTAGAACACAAGTTATAAAGTCTGTATAAAGTTTAAAATCTGACACTCTCTTCAATTCAATTTCAATTTTTGAGCACTTATTATAAACGTACATTCATAATACATTATTATTGTATATATTATCAAATATAAACACTTGTATTGTCAATACTACTGAAAATAATAATCATGTTCATATAAACATTCATTTACAATGACCCATACTATCGATCGTTTCCCTTAATATTTCCTTTTGAGTAAGTCCCAGTTGCGCACAGAATAAATTGGACATAGGTTGAATGACTCAGACACAGTGTCGATCGGACACAGTAGGAAACGGACACATCGTGGTTGCAATCGGACACAGTACAGATTGGACACAGTGGCAATCGGACACAGTACTGATCGGACACAGTATCACCTTGTGTCCGTTTCCTATTGTGTCCGATCAATACTGTGTCCGATTCATTCAACCTGCTGTGTCCGATTTATTCTGTGCGCATCTGAGACGCTCCCTTCCTTTTCCTCCTAGATCACCCTATATATAATATTTTACTTACTTATATTTTTATAAATATAAGTATTTAGTATTTACGTACTTATATTTTTATAAATCAAACAAAGAATCTATCATCTTCTAAAACTTTTGGATATCTTTCTTTTTTTTCAAAAAGTTTCAACAATTTCCCTTATAGATATATCTCAATTTGTAATGTTTTTCTAATTTTATTGAAAAATTTGTATTATTAATCAAGAAACTTATTATCGATACATTTACATTTACAACAAATACATTTGTAACAAAAGATCAACAAGAGTTTCACAAAGTAATCTCAAAAGTTTTACAGAATATTCAGAATATTAATAAATTATTCAAAATTATTTTACAATTAATATCCTTAGAAAAAGCTAAGTAATAATATTTCGTATTATAAAAAGATAAGTAATAATATTTCGTATAATAAAAATGAGAATTTTTAAAAATTTTACTATAGAAATAAAAATTTACTAGAGAAATATAATTCATTTAACGAAAATATTTTATCAGAATATAATTACCAGTTTCTTGTACATTGAAGAGTACCCACTCAGATGAGCTTACATTTGAATCATTAAGGATGATCGAACGTTCTGCTTGCATCCATTTCGTAGGTCGAGTGTTATTGAAGTTTAATTGTTTTTCGCTCGTATAAGTGATAGGTATCCACCATAATGATTCTGATGTGATATTTGTGTCATTCTGGTCAAACTCAAAACGTTCCTACAAAAGACAAACGTCACATACAATGCTATATTATAAACCTTTTAAAACGTATATAATTCATTAATTAAATACAGTTGATCATAAAAGTATTGTAATAACATTTATACATTTTATAATCTTCTCTTATGATAAAACAAAGTATTTACATATAACAGAAAAAAATATCTAGTAGAGAATGTCTGTACAATTCAGACAAGTTGGCTTTTACTTATTTTACATTGTCATTTAATAAGTAGCACTTTATTGAATTGTTATTTAATTTGTGATCATTGAAATACCTGTGTCAGTGTAATACTACCGTTGTTATAATTTCGGATCACATTAACTACAGGAAAGCCAGTTTGCAGGGTCCAAGTATCCATTATTTTTTTAACGGTTACGTTTGGGTCAAGTATCTTGTCTTTATGAGCTTGCTTCGTCAAAGTATACCACAAATCATCTTGCTCAGCATTTTGATATGCTCTGTTTGATAAATAAAAATATCAACAACTGTTTTTTGCAATATATAAAAATTTATACATAAAATTTTATTTATATTTATAATATCGCAAAAATGTTATTGTTAACGATTATTAATTTTTAAGCTTTATTTACAAATGAGCAAAAGTTGATAGTAAATAATTTTTACATACTTTTCATTTAAATAATTAGTCAAACCCTTCTTGAACACGTCAGTTGTGAGAAAACTATTCATCATTCTTATTATAGATGCACCTGAGCAATTTCAATATAGATACATTATGTAGTTACATTAGATTTCTTTAGAATTTTTTACAATCCATATAAATCATCAAATACCTTTTTGATAAGAAATGGTGTCAAAAATTTCATCGATTTCATCTGGATTTTTGACAATAATAGATATGGGATGCGAAGATTTCAAAACATCTAAACCAAATGCATATTGAAGTTCGTCAACAATAAATTGTTCCATCACTTTCCAAGTAGGTTCCACCTGCATGTTTAAAAAATATCACAATGAACCTTACAATACCTTACAATACAATATAATACATATATAAGATACATGTATTCAGACGTGTTCAAAATATTTAATATTTTCTAAATCATATCTCTTAAATCGCTGAATTGTCAATGCAGCGTTATAATAGCAATTTTGATAATGCAATAATCAATTTTGTCGATTAAAATGTCTTACCACATTCGTTCCAATATAAGATATGTAAGTGGCGAATCCTTCATTTAACCAAAGGTCCGTCCACCAACTTGCAGTCACTAAATTTCCAAACCACTGATGAGCGAGCTCATGTGATATCACATTTGCTATCATTTTCTTACTGTAGCTGGTCGATATGTCATTCTGATACAATAGTACTGACTCTCTAAATAAAATAGCATAGTATTTCCGTATCATAAAATAAACGTATTTTGCATATATTTATTAATGTAAATTATATTAATACAAGAATAAACAATATATATAGTGAATTTTATATGCTGCCAGTGATATTCTAAATCTACTATATATTTATTACTCTAGTAAATTATCATACAATAAAATGTAAAAGTTTTACGTTTAAATATCTCTTTTTAAATTCAAATTAAAAATAACAAATAGTCTGAATAATGAAATTTTAATATTCGTAAGATAAATAAATATATTATCAAACAAAATAATTTCTATGCATCGCAACACGTTTTGAAACTCATTTAATAATATTTACAAAATTGCAAAATGATGAAATTAATAATATTCTCTTACTTTGTACAATAATGAAGCAAATGTAATTGTAAATCGTCAATGCGCTCAATATTCTTACCTATATGTTATTAATCCCCAATTCTCCATGGCGCCGGCGGCGAAATCAGGCAGCGCGATCATATCAATCTTTGGCAAAGGAAATTTGATTTTGAAATAGTCTTCATAGTATCTGAGTACTCTTGGTCCAATATTTAAGCTATAGTGTGATTGATTAATAGCATCGTGGCGCGTCCAAACTCTAAATTTACCATCTTCTGATTTCTGTACATCAAAGTCGGAAACTACGAATGCCACCAAGTACGTAGACATCGGTACTGAACGCTCGTAATGATCCCATACGTATGTGTCTAAACCGAATCTAATTAAAAAATAATAAAAAATAATGTTCCTCAAAAATTTGCAATACTCACTTAATTTGTCTTAAACGTCAATATTTTAAGAAAAATCTCTATTAAATGTGTTATAGATTATTTATTACATATTACCAATTCTTTTTTATTCAAATAATAGGCAATATTTTTTAATTGATGTATCTTATTAATATTATGTCGCAAAAGTGTGACATATATTAAATTTTTTAAAAACTTCATAAAGTCTTCCTCCTTAATTGACTCTTACTTTAACCCGTCCACTTGAAGTGTACTATATACTGTACATCCCTGCTGAAAATGACCGATTAAATCGGATAAAAATGGATTCAATCTGATTTAATACTTTTTTTAATCCGCATTCTTGCTCCGTAATTTACGTATTAATAGAAATGGATACAGACGAGATAGGTGTATTTGAATCCGTTTTAATATGTTTTTATCGTTATTCGAATCCGTTTTAATTATTTTTTGTGGTTTTTTCAATCCGTTTTAATCGGTTTTTATCGTTATCCAATCCAATCTATTTATTTTTAATTATATAAATACTTATATTCTTTTGTTATTGAATTTTATTGTTTTAATTTGTTTTTTAACACTTTTTAATCGTTATATATTAATCCGTTTTAATTGTCTTGAATTTAATTGTCTTGAAAATACGAATATTTTCGTATTTTAGTTTCAATAGAATTTAATCGTATGTTATACAAAAGCCCGGTAAAAAATTTCTTATATAGAAGTATACAAAAATGATCATATTTACAAATTTATATACGAATTTTGTCCATACATAAGTAGACATATCTATACATAAATGGATATAAATGTATCCATTTATATTCATTTATGTATAGACATATATTTTTGCATATTTTTATGTATGTTGAATGAAATTTATGTTTTTAGTTTATTTAAATTTATTTTTATTTTTTATAAATGTTACATCATCACAGCTAGAGATTTTGCTCAAGAGACTCAAGTATCAAAGTGAACTCCTCCAGACAAAAGAAATTGTTTCAAATCATTTCGCGGGCGGTCCTTAAGTAGACTCTCACGTTGCATTTTGAACGCGAGTTAGAAGCTAGGACCATACGGCGCGTAGCGGCGGCGCCTCGAATTATGCTGCGCGCGCGCGCGCGCGCGTGCGTGATGTAACGACAGGTCGCAACAAATGTTTTAGAAAAATATATAACAAATGTTTTAGAAAGATTTATTGCTTAATTCGCGAAACTACGATTAAAGCGGATTTAGAAAAATATATAAAAAATGTTTTAGAAAAATTTATCGCTTAATTCGCGAAACTATGATTAAAGCGGATTCATAATCAATACGTCGAAAAAGCATTAAAGCGGATAAATATATATCATATTAAAATGATATTCAAAACTATTCGTTTGAATTCGAAAATTACGAACAAAAGTAGATTTATCGCTCAATATGCGAAACTACAATTAAAGCGGATTTATAGTTTATCTGCTTTTGATGTATTAAAACGAATAAAATAAATTGTACATAAACTTGATATTAAAACGGATTAAAACGGATGGATCTTAATTCGTTAAAATGGTATTCATTCGGATGTAGATTCATTTCGCATTAAAATGAATTGACCGCTCGCGGATTTAAGTCCCCTCATTGGATTTGAGGATTAAAAACGCATTAAATCGGATTTAATTTGAATCCTTTTTAATCCGTTTTAATCGGTCATTTTCAGCAGGGATGATATAAATAGTCACAACATAAGGACAAACAGTCCTTCTGCCAACCTCGCATTAACCTATTATTTACCTACTTTACCCGTAGAGTGGGAAAATACTTACATTACATGAAATATTTACATTAGGACTCGTCATTCTGTCTTGTGATCATGCTCTGAGCAGAGTTTGTGATACAAAAAATTATTTATAATATTATATCAAATAAAATTGTGAGCTTCAATGTAAGATTTGTCACATTTGAAGATAAAAGGTCATGAATATTATTCTTGGGTATGTTTTTAATGCATGTAAATAGCTATAATATAATTTATTTATAAAAAAAATTAAAATCATAGTTAAAAAATTTATTGATTAAATGAACTCACCGAGTTCGATCATAATTATGCTGAAGGGAATCTCGTCCGGATGGATTAACTACGTAGTAGTGCATCCCTACACGTCGAGCCAACAGAAAGTTCAAAAATTTTCCACTAGGAAGAAAAAACGCGCCATGAGTATCCCGAGCGCCCTCGTAGGCCCGCGCGCATCTTCCATGTTTCTTCATATTTCAAAACAGTAAAGGCTAGTAAGTCGCCACTAAAGTGAATGGGTGGGAAAGTGAGGTTCGACAAGGATTAGGGAGGGAGATCCATCTGGACGAGACCCTTCAGCATAATTATGATCGAACTTCATTCGGTGAGTTCGTTTAATCAATAAATTATGCTTAGGGTCTCGTCCGGATGGATTAACTATGTAGCTGTTCATAACGCGAGTTATCATTGTAAAAGGGAACACACATCGGTTTTTTTTATTCCAAAATCTAAAAAAGAGAACATGACTCGTTTAAAGGAAGACAGAGTTAGTACCCGCCGAGAGAATCGAGTTCGCAAATGCGTCTGAATCGACGATTGGACGATTATAAAAAACTGCAAACATGCGGGATTCTCCAGTNATAATATAATTTATTTATAAAAAAAATTAAAATCATAGTTAAAAAATTTATTGATTAAATGAACTCACCGAGTTCGATCATAATTATGCTGAAGGGAATCTCGTCCGGATGGATTAACTATGTAGTAGTGCATCCCTACACGTCGAGCCAACAGAAAGTTCAAAAATTTTCCACTAGGAAGAAAAAACGCGCCATGAGTATCCCGAGCGCCCTCGTAGGCCCGCGCGCATCTTCCATGTTTCTTCATATTTCAAAACAGTAAAGGCTAGTAAGTCGCCACTAAAGTGAATGGGTGGGAAAGTGAGGTTCGACAAGGATTAGGGAGGGAGATCCATCTGGACGAGACCCTTCAGCATAATTATGATCGAACTTCATTCGGTGAGTTCGTTTAATCAATAAATTATGCTTAGGGTCTCGTCCGGATGGATTAACTATGTAGCTGTTCATAACGCGAGTTATCATTGTAAAAGGGAACACACATCGGTTTTTTTTATTCCAAAATCTAAAAAAGAGAACATGACTCGTTTAAAGGAAGACAGAGTTAGTACCCGCCGAGAGAATCGAGTTCGCAAATGCGTCTGAATCGACGATTGGACGATTATAAAAAACTGCAAACATGCGGGATTCTCCAGTCCAACCCGCGGCTCTTTTTATTAGATCCAATGAGACCCCTTTCTTGGCCACTAGTGATGTGGACGCGTGACGAATGCTATGTGCCGAAAAGGAGCCATCGACTCTACAGGTCCCAAAAGTACTTCGTATCCATCGACTAATGGTTTGACTTCCCGCAGAGCCATAAGGCTTTTTTAAAGTAAAGAAAGAATCACAATCCTCTGGACGCAAATTGATTGTGCGTTCTAAATAATGTGTAATAAGTAATACTATGCATAAATTGTCGTGTCCTGTAAAACGAGAAAATGAAAGAAATGGTTTTGACAACGACCCGGCGCCGATGTTTTTAAGCGATCCGCTATTCTAATAGAGACTTTATCTATTGTTAGAGATATTTGAGAGACCTTGATTGCCGCCAAGGTTTGACAACGTTGACCGGAGCACAATGCTAACAATAACACGAGCTTCTTCGTGAGTATATCTAACGAGAGGTTCTAGTGAGGAAACCAAGAACTTAATTTAGAAATCACAGGGGCCGGATCCCAAATGAAATCGTATTTAGGATGCGGCGATTTCAAAACACTCGCTCCCTTGCAGAAGCGCCGAACCAAAGGATGATCGCCAATCTTATTTTGCGAAATTAAAGAAACCGCCGATCTTGCTGTATACAGAGCAGAGTATGAGCCGGCACCTAACTCATTTGATAAAAAGAGGAGGACATCTTCTACTTGGACAGAATGGATCGGTCTGGCGACTTCGGCAAAAGAGCCACCAAGATCGTAAGGGCCGTGAGTACTGCTGGATCGTTGCTGGAGCAAGCGAGGCCAGCATCACGCTTAGTACCGATTCCGGAATTAGTCGTGCTGCGAAAGCCTGCCGGATAACTTCCCTGCTGTCAGGGAAAGGGAGCTCGCCGCCGGATGCTGAGACCTAAGAGGAGCGGAGAGAAGATTATTAGACGGGGAAAGAATCAGAGGTTCTTCAAGTAACATGCGCTGAAAAACAAGGAACCACGGTTGCGAGGACCACCAAGGCACCACAACCACTCCCTCCGCTCGGTCATCAATAATTTTACGCAATACACTGGTTACCGAAATAAAAGGAGGAAAGGCGTAGAAGAAAAGCCTCTCCCATGTTATAGTAAAAGCGTCCACTGCAAATGATCCGGGATCTGGTAGCCAAGAAATGTACGTGTTACATTTAGTGTTTATAGCAGAAGCAAAAAGGTCAATTTCGAAGGGACCGAATCGTCGAAGAACCGCTCTGAAAGCCGACTTGGACAGTGACCATTCGGTGTTTGTGTCCAATCGCCGAGATTCACTATCCGCGACAACGTTCTCTAACAAGGGTATGTGGGAAGCAAAAAGAAAAATGTTTCCTCGCACTGCCAGATATTTTTGGCGATAGATGACCGGAGCGGATATCTGACTGATCCGAAGCGATTTATGTATGACAAAGCAATCGTATTGTCCAGCCTTAGAAGGATGTCGCAGTCACGGCATGTGGCCGTAAAGGATTTAAAGGCGTAAAAAGCAGCCTTTAATTCGACGACGTTGATATGCAGAAAGCGTTCTTCCTCGGACCACCACCCATGGGTATTATTGGTGAAGCATACGGCACCCCAGCCGGTAAGTGAGCCATATAAAAATATTTCTATTGAATAGTTGCCTGTACGAATAAAATTTTTTTGATGAGGATTCAATAAAATCCTAAGCCATCAGCGAAAGTCCTTGTTGAGAGAGGAAAGAAGTTTCATTACCGCAGAAAAATTGTTCGCAGATTTCTGTAAAGCAAGATATTTCGCCCTTTCGAAGGATTTAGTGTACAAAAGGCCATACTGAACCGCTGGACAAATAGATACCAGAGAGCCAATCATGCTCGCAAAGACCTGAATCGAGCAATGAGAGCTTCTCGACAAAGTAGACACGAGCGAGTAAAGATTACGTCGACGTTGCTCTAGAATGGCAACCGACTGCTGGACAGAATTGAAGACAAAACCCAAGTACTTGCGCTCATGAGAAGGTTCAAGTTCCGATTTCTGAAAGTTAATAACAAAACCTAATGAGGAGAGAAGGTTGATGTGAGCTTGTACGTTAAGACAGCAAGCGGCTTTGGAAGGAGCCAGCAAAAGAAAATCGTCCAGATATAAGACCGATTCGTAACCCTGAGCCCGGAGAGAGGCAACTACAGGGCGGAATAGCTTAGTAAAAATGTAAGGGGCAGTAGCGAGCCCAAAGAGCAAAGCTGAAAATTAGAAAGTATTTCCTCTCCACTGGAAGCGTAGGAATTTTCTGTGCCCCGGATGAATTGCTACTAAGAGGTAAGCATCTTCGAGGTCAAGAGATGCCATTTGTGAACCTGGCAGCATGGAACGAACTACCGTGCGCCAGTCTTCTAATTTGAAATGCGGCGGGGAAATGTAAAAAATTAGGTCCTTTAGATTTAAGATGAAACGCATCCCTCCTGAAGGTTTCTCGATTAAGAAGAAGGAGGATAAAAACTGATTCTCCGATGGCTCCACCTGAGCAATGGCACCTTTGTTAAGGAGGATGGATTTCTGCATCGCAATGAGTCTCGACTGAGGAAGTAGAAGCTGGCTCGTTGAGGAACGGACGCATCTTCGGTGGAGAAGAGAAGAGAATCTTATATCCCNGCACTGCGCTGAGAACTTCAGGATCTGATGTAAGACGTTCCCAGACGTGAGCGAAATTCGCTAAATTGCCAGAAATTTTCACCGCATTTAGTGACGATGTCGGGAGCGAGACGCTGATCTCCGAGATCTGTCCTTCGATCGTGCCCCACTCCTTCAAGGTGGAGAATTGTTCCGGCGAGTGGGGCCTTTCGAGTTTCCCGACGTCGAAAGTACTTTTTGCTGCGGCTGCGCTTGAGCAGGTTGATGAGAGACTGCCTTGCTTACAACAGGTTTAGGCTTGAAAGTTAGCTCCCTGGCTATCTTTTCACAGGCTTTGGCTTCCTTGACATCCTCGGCGAAGGAGCTGCCAAATAACCATTCGTCAATTGGCGCCGAGTCCGCCGTATTTTTACCTAAGAAATTCAGAGCCGGCTTAATGAAAGCGCGCAGCTGCAACGAGAGGCGGTATTGAAGGTCGGCCAATAGATGTATGTCTTCGGCAATAGGCTGCACGGCTGCCTTCTTTGCCTCCTCGGGTAATATTTGGTCTAAATCTTCTGACAGCAGCGTCGAGATACCAGAGCCGAAAGCATTGAGGGCCGCCGCTAACTGCGACTGATGAGCCGCCTGAGCTTCGTCTCTTTTCAAGGCGGATGTTGAGCCCTTTAAGGTGGAAAATAACAGCTTATTTAGCTTAGGCGGGCCCAGTATTGAGAGCTCTCCTTTAGCCTTATGCTCGGTGAAAAGTTGTGACCTCCGAGTGTCCGGAAGGCCCCTATGAACAGTGTCACGAGCAAACGCAAGCGCAGTCTGGTCCCACGTCAAAGCGACGGGGGGGTCCGTACAAGGACCAAAAAACTCGGAGGCTCTATTAACTGCCTTGTCCGCACCTGCGTCCGGAGATAAGAGGGGGGCGAAAGACACGTTGCGATTACCAACATCCACGGCTGAATCTAAAAAGTGGGAGCTGAGCTGAGTAAACGCTCTCGAGGTCTCGATCGGAATCGTTCCCTCTATGCCAATTTTCGGACGGACCGACAAAAAGGGTCGACGCACCTGGTACGACGCCCCGGTTCAAAAGAACTGTCCGAGACCTCTTTTAAGCGCTTACCTTCCGCTTGTCCAGAGGCAGCTAGCAGTGTCGACCTAACCTCTTCCGGCTGGTCCGAATGCGCCTGCAACGGGACAGAATCCGGGCCCTGAGACCGCTCATCCAGGTTTTCCTGAACCTCCTGTAACGCCGTGTTGTCCGCTGGAAGCAGCCCTTTCGTACGGGGCGAGGAAGAAGCCTTGGAAGTGTCAGCCGGGCCTGTCATAGGAACGTGCGCATTCGCCTCGATCGCTACGATCCGCTTTCCCTGATCCGCTTTCCCTGATTATGACCTCTAAAATGCGATCTAAAGAACTTGAGAGGGAAGTTTCACGAGAATGCGACCTATGTTTATCCGATCTGCGAGGCCTTCTTCGATCGCCTGAAGAATCTCGAGATGAGTCGCGCTTATACCGCTTGTGACTCCTAGGAGACTTAGAGCGTTTCCTGCGCGAGAATTTGCCCATAATGAGGCACTAAGAATAACAAGAAAAAGCCGAAAAATCCGCTGATAAATGCGAAAAACCGACGTGTTGATGTGTGTTGCTCGACGAACAGAAAACACAATGAAGAAACATGGAAGATGCGCGCTGGCCTAGGGATATGTGCGGGCCTACGAGGGCGCTCGGGATACTCATGGCGCGCTTTTTCTTCCTAGTGGAAAATTTTTGAATTTCTGTTGGCTCGACGTGCAGGGATGCACTACTTACGATTTGCACTACTACATAGTTAATCCATCCGGACGAGACCCTAAGCATAATTTCCAGTATACTGTACACTTTCAAGTAAATGGAAAATTTTATTTAAGATGCGCCGAAGTCTGCGAATTACAAAGAAAGGAAAAATACACGATGATTCAACTGTAAACGAACTGTAAACGAACATTCTGAATGTACTTGATAATTCAAAATAGTAATCATATGCCTATTTTTGTCGATGTAAAAGAAGCTATGCGTTGTAAAAAAAAAGGATTGTTCCCAAAGAACTTTCTTTTATTGTGAAAAATGTCAAATCAGTTTATGTATCAGTCGCCAAAATAATTCTTTCAAAGATTTTCATTCTGCCTAGAATAATATTATTTTCTGATTTGAAGCGTTTTTACTTTTTTCTGCGAAATATTTTTATTTATACAGGGTGTCCGGTATGAAAGTTTACAGCCGGAAACTGGGGGTAGAGTGGGTCAAACCGAGAAGAAAAGTCAAATATCATTTTACAAAATTCGCAATAGTTATTGAGTTATTAATGATTAAAAATTGCCGTATTAGCCCGGCCTATCGCCGAATTGGGAGGAGTTGTTTTCTACAAATGACAAAAAAGTAGGGGAACAATCGCATCTTAAAACGGCCGCTTTTAGGCATTGCCGCGTATAGTAAACAACTTCTCGCGATCTTGGTAACAATGACGCTGGACGGTCGTATCTCTCCGCGCGCTTGTATTCGGCGGTAGGCCGGGTTAATACGGCGATTTTTAATCATTAATAACTCAACTATTGCGAATTTTGTAAAATGATATTTGATTTTTCTTCTCGATTTGACCCACTCTACCCCCAGTTTCCGGCTGTAAACTTTCATACCGGACACCCTGTATATATTACTATAATTATTATGTTTATTATTATTTATAAAACGTTATAATTGATCTTGTTAAAATTAGTGTTTAGGTTTTTTTTTATTAGTTTAGATTTTTTTATAAATTCTATTTAAAACATTAATAAAAAGTTTATAACATACGAAAAGTTTTTATTTAAAAAAATGACGAAAAATGTTCTCACTTAAACAGCATATTGTACAATTAGTATAGAGTTTTCCTAAACATATAAAAATAAAACAACAGCGAAAATTGTAATTTTGTAATATATTTTTCGCATTCTTGGTCAAAAATAATTTTTTTTTAATGTCTTTATACACTTTCAAGAGAACGGGTTAATTATGCCAAATTTTATGTTTTATGTACTTTACGTAAACCAAAATCAAAATTGTAAAAATAAATCTATTCCATTGAATCATTTTATTTGCAATTGAAATTAATTATAATCGCGGAAATTTTTTACTCCAAAACATACGAACTAGATTTACGAAACACAATGACACGAATGTATGATATACAATTACTTACACAGGCATTGGGTCCCCTCTTCTATGAGGCATATTTGAGATAGATGTCATGTTCTTGGGACGCGCTATGTTGATTTGGAATTTGGCTTTCAAAGCAGGTTCATCGAAACATGGGAACGCACGACGCGCACTCGTCGGCTCAAACTGTGTTGCAGCAATCCATCTATAATAAAAAATTTAAATGTTTCTGACAAACAATCGATTAGTTCTTGGTTAAAACGTTAACACGCAATCACACAAGACTATTAAAAAGATAATTACTTATTCTATTTTCTGAACAAAACACTTTGTGATAATAAATCCGAGTTTAAGACAAATTAAAAATAAAAAAATTAAAAAATTCAGAGAAATAATTTTAATAATTTTAATGATGAAATAGTTCTCTCTCTCTCTCTCTCTCTCTGTCTCTCTCTGTTTGTTTTCTGGAAATGAATTTAACTTTGTCTTTACTTTCAAATTTATTTATGTGATGTTACTGCCATATCTTTTTATCCAATATTCTATAGATAAAAGTTTTAAGTGTTAAATTATAAATTAGCAATTGAACATTGATGATCAATAAAATCGTTTAATATCAGAATATGCTTACATTAAATAATACATTTAACTAAATCAACTAGACCAAGAAAAAGCAAGTCTCAATTTACACCGTCAATGAAGTTTCACTGCGACACCGTTTACCTTGTCTGATTGCCGACTCTATATGAGCTCCTGTAGAAACCCTGCAGATAATCGTTCAAATGACCAATAAATTTGAGATGCACGACATATTGGTTGCCTTTCATCAACGTGTTCGATGTTCTAATCACATGAAATTGTTTATTGATATTGTTTTTCTGCTCCACAATTTTGATTTCTTTGGTTTCATTACTTTTAACCGTGTACTCCTTGATATTCGTAAAGTTTTCATCGATCTTCATATCGACAGCGTGTAGCGTAACATTATTCGTATCCTTTGTCACGTTCACCAAAATTTTGACCTAAGCAAATCAATAATATTTCTGTTTTTTTTTTTTATAAAACAGTGATATTAGAGAAATAATACGTTAATTTTTTTCAAGTGCCGCAAAATTGTATTTGTAATTATGTATGCTTGTAATTATCTCTGTCTGAGGATTTTATTTCTTAAGCTTGTATTACAAATGAGACAGTACGCGACATCTGTTAACTGTAAGACATCTATTAATTATGCTAATCCGAAATATGATCATTCTTTTCGCCTCATCTGTGCACGTTCTTGCGATCTGACTATTATTCTCCTCAACTATCTGACTGTTGATCGGTCCCCAGTAATGTAACGGCTTTCTTACGTGCAAGTTCAAGTATTCAAATATAAGCTCTTTTCTTCAAAGTGAATTGAGTCAGTGCTTTTCTAATACTTTCCACTGATCATCATATCATGGACACAAGATTTAAGATCTTCAACAGGTTATGGACCCAGGGCACCCAGCACATCATACATTCAAACCGTGTGTGTGTTTAAAGAAATCTGTCTTGTTCATTATATTTACGTGACATGAAAAAAAGAAAAGATGATTGACTCGATTGACTTGCGAAGCGTTGCGCAGTTCGATGCGCAGGAACAAACTTTCAAGCCTGGAAATTCTTGATGAGAGCGATTCTTGTCACAAATAGATTGACGAGTATCGTCATTAGCACAATAAAATGGCTCACATGTGTAGAAGGAAGACAGATATAATGCGAAAGCGACAGCAATTATGTCATCGACGATAATCAGACAGCACAAAATGTTCGGAGAATATTCTAACAAGATGCTTTCCGTATATTCTAAGAATATTTGGAAGAAATATTCTTACATGGTTCTAAAAACGTTCTGAATGTTATTGGAATATTATTTGTTAAGTTCTTAGAATATTCTGAGAACATTTCAATGAATATTCTTATAACATCTTATTTCACTTATGATTAGAATGTTTATGTGCCAAAATATTCCTATAATGTCCTATAAATTTTTGTTTGTACTGATTAATTGATCAACGTATGTTAACATTGCTTATGTATTCCTTCCTCTTTTTTTCTTCTTTTTTTTCTGAATTTTAATTGTCTTCTAGAATAAAGTATATAATACGAGTCCATGCATATTTCTCTAGCGTCTATGTGCAAGAGATTTAAGTCTTGTGTCCAATACTCAATTACTCAAGTTAACAAATACTCAAGTTAAAGATAACATTGAAATGATGTACTTTAATTTGAAGTGATTGTTACACTAAAGTTATTGATATTGATATGCGTCAGCTGTTATATTTCTTTGGTTAATATGATAAATTTTCGCGGTAAGATCGATCAATAAAAACATTTTTTGTTTGACACACAAACAAATAAATTTAACAGCTGACACATATCAACATCAATACATTAAACTATTGAATAAAAACATTATTTTAAAATCTGTTTTTATAATTCGTTTCAGATAAACAGAAGTAGAGTCTTAACAAAACTCTTGAATATTTTTTGAATAATTTTATCATTGTCAAAGATATTCGGTTCATAGAAATACTTTTGTTACTGGCCATTTTGCTCCATCCCATGAGCGCTCGAAATCTTAGCTCTATTTTTCATAATTTTTAAATCTTTCCTATTTGAAAACTATTATGCCTCGGCATTTTCGTATATAAATTTTCGTCTTAAAATGTTACAAAGAATTTATCATTAAAATATTTATCGCTAATTTTTTGATGCAACTTGTATATAACCAAAAAATATAACTCCTTAAATTATGAAAATTGTATATAAAATAAATTAAATATTACAATGACAATTTCTCTCAATTGATGCACATGCAATCTATTTAAAAATATTTTTGTCTTAAAAATATAGATATTTGTTAAGATATTTGGCGATATAATCAAATATATAAACCAAATACTCTTCTGTTATAAAAAAACATCACTGAATTGTAAAGTTTTACCTCGCCATGAAAAGTGAAGTTGCCCTCCCATATGAATGGTATCAGCCATAATTTGTACAAAACAGGTACAACAGCTTTCGGTAATCTGACGTGTAAGTTATGATTTATTATCGAAAAATTTAAATCCAATTTATCATCAGACTGCACTTGTTTCTGTTCGGAACAAGGTGCATAATAATACACCAACAAACCCGTAAGGACCAAGCTGATCGCAAAAAAAATAGTGAAAAAAAAGACGCCCCATACAGAAACCGTACAACCAGTTTTGCGTTCGAGCGAATACGTGCCTCGATGCGCATCCATCGTTGCCTTCACGAGACTGAGTCATACATGAGTCTAGCAAAAAAGACATACACGCGTACATTTTTTCATTTTATCGCTCCTTCAGTTTATACTAATTTTTGCTTAGCAAAAATTATAAATAATTTAACTATAATTATAAATAATTTAACGTTATTTTTCTTTATCTAAGCCACGTCATCGACCTATTTGATGCTTATGTTACATTATCGTATCTTTGTATTCATTGTTACGTAATACTTTAATAATTTTAACGAATCTTATATACAACTATGTCATAAATTTTCATTATATCTCGTTAATATCTTATTATTTTAATAATCTTTATGTGATGTTTTTATCCATTGCCATATAGAATATTAAATATTAAGAAAATCTATAAACAATAAATTTTGAAAAGAAAATGCTTCTAGTTTATGAAATGTTCTATCACTAAAATCAATGTTAATTCCGTAAAATATATATATAAAATCAATTAAAGTAACACTTTATTTTTTTATATAGAAATTACCAGTGAAACGTTATCATAAATGCTACCACAGAAGGTCTACGCTAATGATTATATGTATGAATGTGTGAAGACAGAAACGCATGCTGAAAAATTTTAGTATTATTTTAATTTTTAAATGTAATGTATTATATAATATATTGTGTAATAAGTTTAAATCTAACTTTTAAAATCATTAATTCTAAATTTAATTATTGT